>JASTWQ010000543.1:0-120604 GCA_035220615.1 Leptothorax acervorum
TCAATTTTACATTTTGAACAATTTTCATCAGGAAGTTTTAGCCTTTTTAAAAGATAACCCGACACGTAAGAAAGAGCTGGTGGAAGGTCTTCTGACATGTTATACTTGCGTTGTTCGTCAGGCATGTGCGACTCCTCGTGTTTCGCTAGACTGGTCTTATTACTTCCTTTCAGGGCCTTTGGTATTGCCTTCGGTAGCTGCAGTCTGAAAAATTAAACAATACAATTAGATTCACACACTTAAAAGACAGATTCACAAATATACATACACAAATATATATATATATATATATATATATATATATATATATATATATTCACAAATAAAATTGGCAGCAAAAAGAATGCAATTTTAAAAAAAAGAAGGCAAAATCAAAAAAGAAAGCAAAGTGTAACAACTAAAGAGAAAATATGATTCTAAGAATTGAGAAAAATAAAAGATAGTCCGAGTGAAATACTTATACGTACTTGATGTTGATGTACCAGCATGTGTCTCTGTAGATTGTTCAGCCTGTTGAACTCGCGATCGCACACTTCGCAATCAAACTTCTTGTCGGGATCGTGATGCTTCTTGTGCACACTCAAGTCGGTTATGTGGTGGAAGGTCTTCTGACATGTAGCGTTGTTCGTTAGGCGTATACCTCACTCCTCGTGTTTCGCTAGACTGGTCTTATCACTCTTATCCATGAACCGCCGACCGCAGTAAATGCAAGGAAGCGGTCGCGATCCACGAGGCACCACCGAAATTCAACATGGCAGCAGGCAGGCACTTTTCACTTTCACGTCTCCGTGTCTCCGACGCCGACCATGCCCGATCGACGTTCGGCTTGCTTCGGCTCACGATATGCGCGCGCATTACCCCGCTAATGTTAGGCCGTGCCGCCATGATGTTTCTCCCCTTCTCCTACGAGTTGTATCCCCATGCGTACACGCCAGTCGCCACGAGCGAGTCACGTAGGCGGGCAAACAATAATGAACGCACGCGGCCCCGCGGGGTCGCTAGGCGTGAGATGCGCATGGATCGTGAAGATCAAACTTGGATAAACACATTTCACGATCTCATTTATATAGACTTACACAATTTGCATAATTAAATAAAATAATAAAAATAATATGATATAATAAAATAACAATTACAATAAAATTGCTATTTTAATTGCCATGCGGGCATTTTGTTATTAAATATTATAATATAATAAATCGCGCGCGGATATTATAATATATATACCTATATAATATATATTATATGTACAAATTCGCATACAATTCTGATACAATAAATCGTACCCGAATTTATACGTATTTGTAACGTCTTTGCCATTTTATCTGCTATTTAAATATTATGTTTATATGTAGTGCGATCTTTTACGATCAATATATAAATTCATCATCAATTATATATTAATCGTAAACGATCGCACTATGCCATCACGTATGTGTTCACTATGCTATCACGTGTGCGTAATCACTATGCCATCATGTGTGCGTAATCACTGTATCATCACACGTGTAATCACACGTGATGGTATAGTGCGACCTTCTATGCGCGCACGTATGCCAAAATCACTTCGTGAAGCCAGCATGATGCGTTCGTGCATGCACGGTGTGATAATCACGCCGTGAAGGTAACATGAGCCCGCACGAATTGTTATCTGGGTACTCTTGGTCTTATTCTTGTTACAATATAAAGGCTCATAGGTACTTGTACAGCTATATTTTGAAATTTTGACGTCAAAGGTAAAAAATTAAACAAATATTTTGCAATACACATCAAAATGAACTATTTTTACTGCATACTATCTGTTTTTTTACACAATTTTAATATAATTGTACAAGTATCCAGGAACCTTAATGAATTAGAAAGTAAGTTAATTTTATTTATCTGCAAAATCTTTTGTTTGGAAGATTTTTGTTTTTATGTTTCAAAAATTATTAAAAGTACTATTTTTTATGATTAAGGTGGTTCATGCAGTACTTGCAAGTCAAATAGGCAACTATTTTTATTAGTGATAAATAAGTGTGATTTTTGTCCGTAAAAATCAGCATATAATTAGATTTATTATTTATGACATCTTTAATGTTATACGACCTCTACGTAATTAAAATATTGAGACAAAAGTCACTTCTTTTACTAGAGTTTTGAGCACGGTCGGTATACACGACCAGTCAGCAGCACGCGTGGTAAGCAGTCTTCGTTGCCGCGATCTATATAACCTTTACGTAGAATTGTCAAATATGAGCGAGCAGCCTCGACGTAAGGGAAGTTTCGAGACAAACGTGCACAAACGTGGTAAACGTTGAAAGTTTGAGATAAGTATGCGCCTTACGCATCAGCTGACACGTGCGACGTTGTGAAGCTGCCGCTAGTGCCGCTCGAGTCCAGCCATCAGTTTCGTGTTGTCGATTTAGTCAATCGAAAATTACGTTTTATTATTATATCGTTCGGTCAATGAACTCGGGCTTTCGTCCAGTATCTTACAAAATGTTTATTGCATCGTTTCGTCAGTTTTTGGTTCGTTCAAGTACATTTGAAGTATTGCAATTTTTGCAGCATAAGCGCTTTTGCCTCGTTTTTCGCATAGGGTCTACCCCCACCGCGTTAAATTGGCAAAGTTTACGGACATATATCTCCGGAACCAATCGGTTAAAAAATCCGAAATTTTACAAACACACTCTAGGAACGTTAACCTTTCATTTCATATCACATTTTCCGGGCTAACTACATATGACCTAAATGCATGAACCACCTTAAGATGTATTGTGATACAAGTAAAGAAAAGTGAGATAATTATAAGATAATTATAGAATACGATTATTTTAGTTTATAAAAAAAGTAGTACATAAGCAGTAAAATTTTGCAGACAAGTCTACTCAAGACGTTTTAAAAGTACTAAAAAGTATTAGAAAATATTAGATTATAAGAGTTTCATATAAAGAGATGTTTGTGTGTGTGAAACACAGATTTCTAAAAGTGTTACAAGTATTTAACTAACATCGAGAAAAGTCTGTTTATAAGATTAAAGGATTGTTTATACATGTTATACATATAAGACTGTTTATGTATATAAAATATGTATGAGTAAATGATAAAGGACCAATGTTTATTTTTCAAATAAAATTGTATTTAATAATCACGTGTATAAGCTTTTGTCCACTGTTGTTTTATAGCTCCAGATGTAGAAAAATATTGCGCAAATTGATCTCTCACAGTACTTCCACGAAATGTATTATTTTCTAAACTTTCAAGACTGTGTAATGCTTGACATGAATTTTGATCTTGTACAGGAATATTTGCAGAATATGATCTGTTTTCTATAGGAAGATTTAGATCTTTCATCATCAAGAAGCTGTGCAAACAGACAGTTGCTTGAACAATCAAAATTGCATTATGAACACTTATTGTAAGAGGCCTTCGAAAAATTTTCCATCTGCCAGTCCAAATACCGAAAGTGCATACAGCAACTTTCCGAGTATGACTTAAGCGGTAATTAAATATACTTTTTATAACACTTTTTTGCTTTTCTATAACAATCTCGTAGGTAATTCCACCTCTTTTCCGCTTTACTTGGTGTATATAAGCCTACAACATAAAATTTGTAACCATAATAATGTGCTATAAAAATGCTTATAGATAAAATGCAAAGATATACAAAATAATTTTACCCTTTAAATGTACACTGACTTCGTTCCACAAGCGATCTTTTTGTTTTCTTCCTCTTTGTTTCACCGGCAAACTACTATCGTACAACGCGGGTCTGTTTTTTACAGCTGAGATGAGTTCTTCATCCGGCCTATCTTTATCTTGCACATTGTCTTCGTTACTTTCGTTAAGGTCCTCATCCAGCCTATCTTTATCTTGCACATTGTCTTCGTTACTTTCGTTGAAGTTCTCATCCAGCCAATATTCATCTTACACATTCTTTTCGTTGGTTTTGTTAGTCTCGTTTTCTGCAATAACAATTTATTAGTAAAGTAATTTAAACAATTTATTAACAATATAATTTAAGAAATTTTTATTACCTGTTATGAAAAGTCTTCTTTCATTATCCATCACTAATGAATGTAGATTGTTCGCAAAGCAAGAATGCTGTTCAAGTTGGTCATGTTTTAATATCCAACTGCAATACCCACACTTATATTGTTCCTAAAAAATTAAAATATATAAATATATTAGTTGTTATACATACGCGTGCATCTTGTTGGTAGATAAAATACATATATAAATGAATACTTTACCATGTCGTGTGAATTAATTGATATACTTTAGATGTAGAATATTATAATACTTTTGTAGGCGAATTTTTTACTAAACATTTAGAGAGCCTGTTCTCAGTGTCTTTAAAGCACAATTAACAGTGATTATAACAAAATACACGTTGCGTACAGGTTATAAGACTATGTTTACCGGTTTGCGACAATGGCGTAGAATTGCGTGAAATTCCGTTCCGTTACTGTTCCGTTCCGGAAAATTTTTGCAATGGAGATCCAAGGCACGAAATAGCGGAACGGAATTAAGACGGAATTACTCTCATTGGCTAACCCCCCACCATAGCTTTTCCGTTATTGTTCCGTTCCGCTATTTCTTTCTCCGTGGAGACGCACCCTTAAGGTGCCATTTCATGGTGCAGCGTGTTGCCGCAGCAGATTGCTGCTATTGGTTGTGAAGTTCAACTGAACAAACAGCAAAGCAGCACAGCTGAAAACAAACACGCAACCTATTGATTTCGGTCACAATAAGTAGTCATAATTATTTCTAATGAAAAAATATTCTTGTCTGGGCACATAGCTCTGTCATAACCAAAAAATGGTATTAAGTAAGATATAAAAATATATTTATTGTTATTAAATTTTGGTCACGTGACTGATTTGTTGCTACAGCATGCTGCATATGAAAAGGCACCTTAAGGTCTGTGATATATTTTGCTTCAAAACCTTCGGGATTTGGACATACGTTTATTAGACATTTTTGACTTGTTTTCATGTGCCAAAGCCGCTGAACCAGTTTTTGGCACCATGCGTGCACAGACACCCTCTATATGTTATATACGTATATGTATAAATTTATATATACATTCCGATTCAATTTCACCAAATTTAATGCGGAACCAATCGGATTCAATCGGTCATTTTCAGCAGGGATAGCAGGTTCCCCCCTTAAGTCAGGATTTGTATGTATATAATTATGTATATAATTATGTATATAATTATGTATATAATTATGTATATAACTATGTATATGTATATAACTAAGGGTGAATCTTAATGAATGCACCAACTTTTTACCATGGGAGATGGGTTACCGACTGCAACTGTAATGAACCGAAAGATCCATAGATGACACCTGGTTGGATCGACCGCTCCGAACGACATACAGGGAAGTCAAAAATTGTGCATCAAGTAACGTGTATCGTATTCTATACATACATACTTTTCTAGTATATCCAACTCTCTTCCCATACAGCACAAAAACCTCTTAAAATATACATATTTAAAATATTTTTTAGGAAGTTTAAAATAATTAAAACTAATTCACAAAAATATTTTTTCAATGTTTCTATGCCCGTCAAATCATGTCAAAAGAATATTTTTAAAAATTTTTTAACAGATTGCATACAAATATGTTCAATAATATTTGTAAAATCTTTTAGAAATATTGCTTTAAAAAATAAAATGTTTAAATTTCTAAAAGATTTTACAAATATTGTTAAATATATTTTTATGCAATCATTTAAAAACATTGTTAAAAATATTTTTTTGACAATCTGGCGAACATAGAAACATTCTAAAAATAAATTGTTGTAAACTATTTAAAAAAATATTTTGTGCTGTATGGACTACGCGTTCTTTTTACACAATTGCTTTCTAATAACGAGATTTCTTATTATTGCGCAACGTATGTACTGCATAAAAGAGATATCATTTATTTCTGTGTATCTCTTTTATACGATTTTGAAAAAATAATGATTCTTTAATAAAGTTACTTGGTAGCGATTTCTTTTCACGCTTACGCGGAACATTTCAGCGCGTAAAAAGAAAGTTAGATCTAAAGCGGCAAAAATATAAAAATGTTCCACCATTCTTATTAAAAAATGCGTAATTCTACTGCAAGAAATATTCTGCTGTATAGTACTTTATGGATATAAAAGAATAACTTAAATAACTAAATGTAATAACAGTGGAAAAAATGGATGGGGGACACTTCGAGCATCTAAAGTAAAAACATGATAAATTGGCGATATGTTGCGCACGGCCGCACGTTGATGCAATTTTTAATCTGCGTGCGCTCTTACGCAATATGACTTCAATTTATCTGTTTGAGCCATTACTGAAAAAGGTCTTCAACTGTGGTATAATATGGCTCCAGGCGAAGGTCCACTTTACAAAACCTAACGCGCCATTGGTGGTACCTCACAGGTGGTGCGGAAATCCACTGTTATTACATTTAGTTATTTAAGTTATTCTTTTATATCCATAAAGTACTATACAGCAGAATATTTCTTGCAGTAGAATTACGCATTTTTTAATAAGAATGGTGGAACATTTTTATATTTTTGCCGCTTTAGATCTAACTTTCTTTTTACGCGCTGAAATGTTCCGCGTAAGCGTGAAAAGAAATCGCTACCAAGTAACTTTATTAAAGAATCATTATTTTTTCAAAATCGTATAAAAGAGATACACAGAAATAAATGATATCTCTTTTATGCAGTACATACGTTGCGCAATAATAAGAAATCTCGTTATTAGAAAGCAATTGTGTAAAAAGAACGCGTAGTCCATACAGCACAAAATATTTTTTAAAATAGTTTACAACAATTTCTTTTTAGAATGTTTCTATGTTCGCCAGATTGTCAAAAAAATATTTTCAACAATGTTTTTAAAAGATTGCATAAAAATATATTTAACAATATTTGTAAAATCTTTTAGAAACTTAAACATTTTATTTTTTAAAGCAATATTTCTAAAAAATTTTACAAATATTATTAAACATATTTGTATGCAATCTTTTAAAAAATTTTTGAAAATATTCTTTTGACATGATTTGACGGGCATAGAAACATTGAAAAAATATTTTTGTGAATTAGTTTAAATTATTTTAAACTTCCTAAAAAATATTTTTAATATGTATATTTTAAGAGGTTTTTGTGCTGTATGGGAAGAGAGTTGGATATACTAGAAAAGTATGTATGTATAGAATACGATACACGTTACTTGATGCACAATTTTTGACTTCCCTGTATGTCGATCGGAGCGGTCGATCCAACCAGGTGTCATCTATGGATCTTTCGGTTCATTACAGTTGCAGTCGGTAACCCATCTCCCATGGTAAAAAGTTGGTGCATTCATTAAGATTCATCCTGTATGTATATAACTATGTATATAATTATGTATATAACTATGTATATAATTATGTATATAACTAAGGGTGTCACATTTTAAACAGTCAAAGCGAATATCTCGAAAACTGAGCCTGATAGGCAAAAATGTTTCAGACAAAAGTCGTATGGTTTCAAGGGGGGCATAAGATGGTAGCAATGATTTGACTTTGGATGGTCGTTTGAAGCTCACGTGAACGTCACCTTCAATTTCTTACAGCAAAACCCTTATATTGTAATATATCGTGTGAAAGAGCATAAAATAAGAAAAATTTTGGCGCAAACCAGAGGTCGATACGTTGACCCGTTAGGAGTTATTTAGGGTCAAAAATTGGCTTTTTCCAACTTTGACACTAAATAACTCTCGAACGGATCAATGTATCGACCTCTGGTTTGAGCCATAATTTTTCTTATTTTATGCCCTTTTAAACGATGTACTGCAATATGAGGGTTTTACTTAAAATTTTTCAGTGTCCCAGAGGCACTCCAACTCAAAAATTTTAAATGAAACCTCCCATATTGTAGTATATCGTTTAAAAAGGCATAAAATAAGAAAAATTTTGGCGCAAACCAGAGGTCGATACGTTGATCCGTTTGACAGTTATTTAAGGTCAAATTTGGGAAAAGTCAATTTTTGACCCTAAATAACTCCCGAACGGGTCAACGTATCGACTTCTGGTTTGCGCCAAAATTTTTCTTATTTTATGCTCTTTCACACAATATATTACAATATAAGGGTTTTGCTGTAAGAAATTGAAGGTGACGTTCACGTGAGCTTCAAACGACCATCCAAAGTCAAATCATTGCTACCATCTTATGCCCCCCTTGAAACCATACGACTTTTGTCTGAAACATTTTTGCCTATCAGGCTCAGTTTTCGAGATATTCGCTTCGACTGTTTAAAATGGGACACCCTGTATAATTATGTATATAACTATGTATATAATTATGTATATGTATATTATGTATATATATATATTATGTATATGTATAGAGGAAAGTCCCCTATTATGAGATAAGCTCCTAATATGCGATAGCGAGGTTCCTGCTAAACTAATAGGCCCTATCAGTTGGTTCCACCATGAACTTATTGCCCTTGGGGTAAAACCTATTTAGTGTAAAATTCATTGTTTGATTGTGCGTGTAGTCGTTGCAGAGAAAGAAATTGTGAAATTGGATGTTGTCAAGTGCCGTGGATATGAGACTTTAAACCTAATTGTTTATTATATAATTAATAAATATTTGGCAATGAGTTCTGCATGCAGCGATAGAGTAAGGTCCTATTAATAGGAAAATACAGGATATGTTAAGTTGCTCAATTGTAGAGATTAGATTTGGTGATCGCGAAACCGTAAGGCATGGGGCTCGTAACATTCGAGATACTCAAGGTACTCCTGGGTTGCTGGAGTATGAAAGTTATTGTACAGTAATAAAATAAAAGAAAATTCTATATTAACGTTAAGAGAAGGTTTATACGAAATTATAAGTGTGTGCTGACCTTGATTTAAGGGGGAAGGGTGGAGGGGGCATATTAGGTACAATATTGGGTATAAGTGTGTTTACGATTGTTGCAAATATGCTTCTCCATTACAATTGTCTTTCAGAAACTTTAAAGAAAGTTTTCTAATTACAATATGATGTATTTTGCACTTTATTAGCGATTTCCCAGGGTATCTCATATTAAGAGCACACTTTTTCGATTTTGCCGAAAGCTCATTTTTTACATTTTTTTAATTTTCTGAAAAATCAATATTTAAATTAAATTTTACATTTCAGCATCTTAAAGCTTATTAAATTCCCTTCAAAATGGCCTACTATATTTTTCAATTCTGCCCATAGACTTCCGGCAATCACACAAAATAGATGTGGTATCTCATAATCGGGGACTTTCCTCTATGTATATATTTATGTATATATATATTTATGTATATGTATAAATTTATGTTCATTATAATGAATAATTACTAAATTATATTATTCTAAAATATACATAAGAGTAAATACTTATTGAGTATTAGTAAATATTATATCGCCTAAAAAAATCCTTGCTTAATTTGTGAACATTTTCGGAATCAGCAAAATATTTATGTCTAAAGAAAACTTTTGATTTATTTTTAATAAAATAAATATATATTTAAATAAATAATTAGATAAAATTAAAAAAATTTATTTTTCTTACTACCTCGGTCGAAAGTACGTACTTTCGGCCCCGGTTCCACGGCAGAAAGTCTCATTTTTATGCCTTGGTTAAACTACATGCGCGCCATCTAGAATAGCGGGAGTAAAAACTTACAAGGAGAGGTCGCATCTGACTCTTCACCGATTTTGATCGCCTTTTTTGTGGTGAATCTATATGGGCTATAGTTAAGTTCTGCAAGAGCTTTTCATCGAATGCGCCTTGTAAGAAAAGTTTGTTATTCTAAAAAATTCGAGCGATCGGTAGAGTACTTTATAAGGTAGAAAGAAAAAGGTGCTATAGATTAGTGCCGAACGGCGCGGTGAGTAAGCGCAGGACTAGTAATGATGAGATCTCGGGTTCGAAACCTGCACAGCCGAATTTTTTTTTTTATATATTTTATGTGTAATTTTTTTAACATATTTTATGTGTATATGTAATATGTATTATTTGTTGCGAAGAAATAAATATTTGACATATATTTATTGTTAGATACGCCTTCATATTTTTTTGGATAAAACAATAATAAAATTAATGAAATATTTTTGCACAAAAATACTTTTATTTTTGTTTTTAAAAAGGTCGGTCGAGTAGACTCCCTAACAATACAGGCCCTAACGGTTACAAAATCAGTGTACGTATATCCATGTGTCATTTTGGCTCGGGCGCCTCGTCAGAGAGAGAACTATTATTTTTTAAAACTACTAGTTATTAAAATATGAAATTACACCGTTAGGGCCTGTATTGTTAGGGAGTCTACTCGACCGACCTTTTTAAAAATAAAAATAAAAGTATTTTTGTGTAAAAATATTTCATTAATTTTATTATTATTTTATCCAAAAAAATATGAAGGCGTATATAACAATAAATATATGTCAAATATTTATTTCTTCGCAACAAATAATACATATTACATATACACATAAAATATGTTTAAAAAATTACACATAAAATATGTAAAAAAAAAATTCGGCAGTGCAGGTTTTGAACCCGAGATCTCATCATTACTAGTCCTGCGCTTACTCACCGCGCCGTTCGGCACTAATCTATAGCACCTTTTTCTTTCTACCTTATAAAGTACTCTACCGATCGCTCGAATTTTTTAGAATAACAAACTTTTCTTACAAGGCGCATTCGATGAAAAGCTCTTGCAGAACTTAACTATAGCCCATATAGATTCACCACAAAAAAGGCGATCAAAATCGGTGAAGAGTCAGATGCGACCTCTCCTTGTTAGTTGCGTGCACTGGCACTGTGTGCGAGTGAGACAGTGCTTCGCAACCGAGTGAGACAGCGAGCACTCCCGAGTGAGACAGCGAGCTCTCTCTCGTGTGATTTCGCTCATAAATGGCGACGATCCAACAGTTGTGGCCAGACTCTTATTAGAGGGTCTCTACTCAATATATGACAAGATCCCTACCACAATATTACCACAAACCCAATTCACATCGCCCCAACCTCTACTTTTACTTTCACTCGTATAACCTAAAAATTTGTTTACAGTTAGTCAATGATACCTTTATTTATAGATGCATTTGATTTGATGCCTGCCCCCGACCAGCAGCACTCGCTTCGCTCGTGCCGCAAATGTCGGGGCAGGCATCAATATCTTCAACACACACATGTCATTCTTCCGTACTTTCGACCAGGCAGCAAGAAAAATAGCATACACTACACGGGCAGAAAGTTTGAGAGCCCTGAACTGCGCGCCATCGTGCTCTCGGCTTCGCCTCGAGCACGAGCGCGCAGTGCAGGAATCTCAAACTTTCTGCCCTTGTAGTGTAATATACTATTTCTAAAAATAAATTATTACTACAATTATGAATAGTATTTTGTAATTGGAAAAATATTTTAGTCAGTGAATCTAGATAGGATTGTTCCTTTAGTGATGCTAATTAACAAATCGGCAGTCTGGCTACGATTTTCCGCTGGATCAAGCTAGGGAAAGCCTTAAAAAATACAAATGTGTTACACTTTTTTTTGCACTAATGAATTTTTTTCTATTAATGAGTGTTACCCTAAAAGTCAGTAAAAAAGCAGTCTGGCTAATCTGCAGGTATGGCAAATAAGTCTGGCACGTGTAAGCGCACGTGTTGCGCTATCATATTCTATGTTCCATGTAAACTTTTCAAGGAAAATATTGTTCTTGCATTTCATATGTCCTCAGCAATACAAATCATTGCTCGCTTTTGTAACTATATTGTTATAAACAGAAATAAGTGTTGCGCTTACACGTTCCAGACTTATTTGCCATACCTGCAATTAATTATAAAGACAATTGAACAACATTGTGAAAATGTAAAACTTTACACTTATATTAATTTTTTGACTAAAAACTTTTTATTACTTTCATAAAAATTAATTAGTTTATTAATAAAATTGTTTATGACAAATTAGATAACATTCTGCAGTTTCCAAAATATGCGCTTGCATATTTTGTTAATGTTCAAAAGTATTAAAAAACAGATACGAGAAGGTAGAATGCAAGTCGTCTGTGCATAATCGAAAACATAATACAGAATTGAGCGCTGGCCAGTTAATGCGTTAGGCGAGTCTGGCGAGACTCTGGTGGTTCTGTATAGCAGCCAGACTGCTTTTTTTCATTTATTTATAGTATAGACTATCATCTGATAAATTTTCAGCATTGCGAAAATAGAACTGCCGCTCCTGCACGAACGAAAAATATTCCAATCGCTTATGAATTTGCAGGTTTTGCGTCTTTCGATCAGTCTGGCGAGGCTTTGATGGTCCCGTATTATAGCTAGACTTTTTTCTTTGCTATTTTTATAATGCAAATTATTATCTAACAAATTTTCAGCACTGCAAAAGTAAGTGTAATAATTTTCAATTTTTTCAAATTTTGAGGTGCCACCAGATTCACTTGCCAACCCCGCAGATCAGCCAGACTGATTTTTAACTATATTTCATAATAATATTAGTTAGTATAATAAGTTTCGTTAATGCAAAAATAAGTGCAACGTATTCCAGAAATTGACCTGATTTTCCGATCGACAGATTTATCGAAAAATCATAGCCAGACTCACTTTCCATACCTCGAGATCAGCCAGGCTGCTTTTTTAGTAAGTTTTATGATAATGTTAAGTAGTACAAGAAGTTTCATGACTGCGAAAATAAGTGCAACTTATTTGTATTTTTCACCCATCGAACCCAGCGGAAAATCGTAGCCAGACTGGCGATTTGTTAATTAGCATCACTAATGGAACAATCCTATAGATTCGCTGACTACAAAAATAAGTGTCAAAAATGTTTACTAGCTCCCGGACTATTATAATACATAAATTAGTGTACCATTAGAGTGTGTTAATTTAAATTCGAGTATAACGAGTATCGAGCGTTTGAAAAGTGGACATTCTTTTATGTGAGCAATCCAATGTGATGTTCGATCGCTTCGAATCGTTCGCACTGTTGTAGCCTATAGCCCTGTAACCGGGTGTCCCTTTCCTGACGCGAATGTCGAGCCACGTAATTTTGCTTGGCGTGAATTCTTCCTTTAATAAAATTGTTATTTTTGAGAGATTCTCAGTTAGAAAGATCTCTATGCGATTTTAAATAAAATTCAAGACACCGTAATTAATTTATAAACATACGTGTTTACACATATTAATAAAAGAGAAGTAACACAATGTCAAATATTAATACATATATAGGTATTATATATATATAAAGGCGACAATAACAATAAAATATGCTAAAAACATTTATTTATTCGATAAAAAAATTACATGTGTATGTGTCTATATTTATTTCGTTAAAATTTTACGATATATTTTGTACACGTAAATAAAATCGATTATACATGTATATACATATAATTTGATTTTTGCACATAAAGATTTGAGATACTTCAGATTTGAAAACATATGTTGCAAGCATTGAATTGAATAATATTCTCAATAATTTAATATTAATAATGTTATTTTATTGAAATCATTGTGTTAATTAAATAATAATAATATGGAAAATGCATGCGTACGTGCACGCGCGCTATTTTGATAAATATGATCAAATATAATGTGTCATGTAACAAGCTATATATTCGGATTATTACATCTGTCTAAACACATTAAGATACCTAAAATGTCAACAGGTTTAATGCGGAAGGCACAATGCACTGAGTTTATCAAGTCCATGAAAAGAATCACTGTCGTACTTCATGAAATTCTCTCTACTTTCATTCAAGAAATCATCAAATGTTCTTCTATTATTTCCGGTTTCCTTTAACTTATCATAAATCGTTCTCGGCAAATTTAGATCAAATTGTTGAGATTTAATGAGCAAGTTTATGAAATACTCCGCTTCATTGAAAGGTTTTATTAATTCCACGAGATAATCTATGGATAAAGAATAACGACCTTGTGCGATGTTCAGCCAGGCTTCCTTCAGATCTTGTAATAAGTGACTCAATGAGCCCTTTAAACGGAACATATTTGATCTTTTCGTTCGCGCTTGTGATGTTTCCCGGACAAAATTATCTAACAGGGAATCGAAAAACTCGCGTAAACCAGCTGATTTGAATTCTTCTGATACTTCTTCTAAACCTATTAATACACAAATATATAGTTAGAAAAAACATATTACTGCATCAATTATATCCACAATAATGCAACAATGAATTTGAATACCTGATTTAAGATTCAAAATCATTTTCATTAAAATGAGATTCATTATCCAAGGATTTGACAAATAGCGATTCAAATATGACAATAGGGATGCATATTTTGAGATCACATCAAATTTTGGCTGTACATCAGTTATTTGTTGATTTAGAGATGAAACAATTGGCCCTAGGTACGAATACAACAACAGAAATAAACATTTTGTGAATACTTCTCGTTGGTGGGGTTCTGTTTGCTCAAAGAACGTAACCAAGTTTGTTTTCGTAATCGTCATTATTGATAACCAGTTGTAGACAAACTGTAAATTTATCTGTTCATCATTTTCCCTTTTCCACATGCAACATGTTATCAGTGCAAAAATTATACAATAAATATTGAATTCCGCTGTATATATTTCCTCTAGAAGATTAGATTGATTCAAATTTATCTATCTCCTTGATCAGGTCAGTTGCCGTTATTATTAACTCCTCTACAAAAAAAAAATTAACAGATTAGTCTGATATATTGCTCAAAACTGATTCTCTTACGATGTATTATAATAAGTTAGTGTACCATTAGAGTATGTTAATTTAAACTCGAGTATACCGAGTATTGAACGTTTAAAAAATGGACATTCTTTTAAGTTAGTAATCCAAGCTGATGTATGATCGCTTCGAATCGTTCGCACTACTATTCTTAAAAATTTCAAAAGACTCAGTAATACTAACTCGTCTTGTAATTGCAAGTAACTTAGGATAGATTTAACAAAGTTTGGGTCATTGCCTATCGAGGAAATCATGGTTTCCTTCTTGCGGCATAGAGTGGTAATAATACGAAGCATAATTTCCTAAAAAAAAAATATTAAAATAATTTCATCAAAATTTTTAGACATAATTGCTATACAATCGAATATTAAATGCGATAAAGGTGAATGTATCATACAATGAGATCTGGTTTACTATTCACAGCATCCATTGCGGCCACATTGCTATTGTCGATCAGAAACAATATCTGGTTTAATTTGTTCGGCGTTGCTACGTTATCTGACAAATTTTTTAGCTGCAACCAGTTGCATTACATAATTTGTGTACGATGATGATATCGAAAATCAGAGATCGCACATTTTAATAAAAATTAACGATAAGATTATAAATATTAAACGATTCCTAGTAACATAATTTTTTGTATTTGTACAAGTGATTACCTCATTTTCAATATCGTGCAGTAAGACGTGAAGGCGTCTTGTCGCTTCGTCGCTGTTTAGAGATGTATCCGACATTTCGTCTCATGCAGGCTTCTCGAATATGTAACAAAAGTGTCGATTGGCTTCCAATTGCTTACTGTGACATCGACGTCGAAAGTTCGAAAGATATTGCCGTTATGACAGTAGAGGATATATCCGTGACAATAAACAATAAACACGTTGCTCGAAACATAGAACCCGCGATGTTAAGACCGTTTTACACGGGTTACAATTCGTGAGGCAGTCAGATTAACATCGATCGAAAATATAGCTTTTCGATATCAAACTTATTTCAATAAATATTACGTTCTATGCCGGTTTTTGTTGCATTCTATTCACTCAAAGAGAACGTCTTAAAAGACCTTTGACCAAACTCTGATTAACTTAACCCTTAACGGTCACACTGGGTCCAGTAGACCCAAGCGTTTTTTTGACTTCGAAAACGACCCAGTAAACCAATAGAAATGGGTCTTGCGCCGCCATCTACAGGTAGTTGGGACCTTCAAGTATCGATCCCCATCGGTGGTATATTTTTCGGCTCGTTAGTTCTCTCTCGGCAGCCGTTCAAAGTGGGCGTCTCGAAATTGTGGGGTGTATTTCACCCAGTGTGACCTTTACGTAATAATTTGAGTTTTTGGAGTATTTTTTTTTTTCGTTTCTCGTTGTTCCAAAGTGAAGAGGCAAGTACACAGTTGTGTTTTTCGTTGCTTAGAATTTTTTAAAAAATTTTACTGTGTAATTATTCATGAAAAGTAGATGGCTTATAACATGCGCTCCCGTACAATTCGCGAGGAATTGCTTGAGAAATCCGAAGAACAGCCAATTCTTGGCGGCGATGACACTGATGGAACCGAAGACCACGTGTCCGAGCAATATATATATTATATATATAATATATATGTAATGTAATATAATAATACATATATATATATTATTATATTATTATATTATTATATATTATTATGTATATATATTGTGTATCGTTCTTGCAGGTGTGCCTTGACCAAATGTAAATATATATTTACATTTGGTCAAGGCACACCTGCAAGAACGATACACAATACCAACAATTCGCAAGGACATCAAATGCGGTATTGCGAATATCCTGCACCTCCAGGACAGGCCTGCATTTGGAGAGAACCGCCCAAAATTGGATAGGAAACAAAGATGTCAAGTTTGCCCGTCAGGAACTGATAGAAAGACGAGATTCATGTGTCCCACTTGCCTTCGACCGATGTGCGACAAGCATCGCGCATATTTATGCGTTGAATGTGCCTATGGCATCGAATAAAAAATTGTAACCGTTTTATTTACTTGAAGTATGTCATTTGCAACGTAAATATATTTTTTTCATATTTTTTAAACCATTTTTTTAAAATATATTGCTATTTTTTCCATACAAATGTCCTTTTCACTTTTCCGCAAAAAATCGCACCTTCATACCTCAAAATAAATATACTTTTCGGAACGGCCGCATAAACTGCAATAATCAGTGAAAAGTGCATCATCTGAGGATGAAAAAAACCGTTTGAAAAATTAAGATATCTTAAAAATTGAAAAAATTACATTAGTTTTTGTGAAAAATGTCACTTTTCCGACTTTTTTTTTTCAACAATTTCTTTACATATGTTAAATTAATTTTTTGGAAATCAAACCTATACAGTCTTTTTAAGGAAGACTTAAAGTACAACAGGATATTTTTTTTTTTTTTTTAAAGGTCACCTACAATTTTTTATACACGTGCAAACACGCTTGGGTCTATTGGACCCAGTGTGACCGTTACGGGATTCTAGCGAGGTGTGACCGTTAAGGGTTAATTATCGATTAAATTATTAATCTAATTTTATTTATATTATATTGGCATAAATAGATTAATTAATCATTATACATATATAGTTCGGTTTAATTTTAAGCGATTCTGCTGATTGAATGAATCATCGATTAACTGATATGGTTGAAGCCGCCCTAAAATCATGTCCTACAATTTGTGTCGTCTGTGCTTTAAGAAAATTTTTAAGATATCTATATTGACAAAATTGACCGAACGTGATGACAAATAATAATAATGAATAACTTCTTGTTTATAAGATTTGATTATGACAAGTCGGATAGTAATAAACAGCATAAGTAAAGAAATAAAAAGAAGAAAAGAAATGAAAACATAAAGGAATTTAAAAAATAAAAAAATGAGAAATAAAGAAAGAAA
This sequence comes from Leptothorax acervorum, assembly GCA_035220615.1. Classification (NCBI taxonomy): domain Eukaryota; kingdom Metazoa; phylum Arthropoda; class Insecta; order Hymenoptera; family Formicidae; genus Leptothorax; species Leptothorax acervorum. The sequence goes on from JASTWQ010000543.1 coordinate 17,614, forward strand.
TGAAAAGATGTACAAACGGGTGTAATGTTTGTCTAGTGAAAAAAAGATAGTTTTATTAAATAAATTTTTCATTTTTTACCGAAAAAAAACAGGACGTATAACAAAGAAAAGATCGCGCTAGACAAGTATAAACTGATTAAATCTGCAAATAATAAGATTCAAAAACCCGACAGCGATGAGACGAAAGGAGGAGAGTGAGGCGGAAGATTTTACGTCCAAATGTATAATAAGTTAAAATATTTAACGATGTTATAAAAAAAAGATGACGTGGAATTTAAGCGAATGAGAAATCGTAGGTACGTGTAGCGAGTATCGGAAGAGATATCGGAATAAAATTCGAAACTTAAACCCGTGAAAAAATTGTTTATATACAATTATATTTAAAATGTACCTATTCATGTTTTCTTTCTTTTGTATGATCTCTGTTCATATGCAGTATAAGAAAAATATTAAGAAGAATGTAATTGAAAAACAATTAGAAAGCTTACTTTTGCATTGTTCTTGCTTACAAAAAGTAAAATTGCGATTACATTTTACAATATATATTGTCACGGCTTTTTCGGCCGGATCAAAGGGACGCTAAGAGAGTCGGGTGCCATGGTAGGCCTCTCGGAATAATCCCTCGCGCGAGTCAGACGGTTATCCACTAAATCGGTTGGGCGCCAGACGCGAATCTCTCGCGTCCACTAATTATTCGGAAATCTCAAACGCGAACTCGCGAAAACCATAGCCTGTCGCACGAGGGGCCAGCCGGCTCGACCTAACGGCAGAGGGGCAGGGTGGAGGCAGGGCAGCGCGGGTCGTGGCACAAACACAAAAAAATTCCACATAAAAGGCCGTACGTTTAATGAACAATAAGTCTCGTTTATTAGAAAGAAAATGAATAGTCGAAGTATTAGCAATTGAACAATGTAAAGGTAGCAATTTGATTTATTTAATTAAATATTGTCTCGTTATTCGGAGAAAGAAAAGTAATCAGAATATTAAATTTGGAACAGCGTGTAATTAACGGTTTTGATCGGTCCGGTTGAACAATAATGTCGCGGGAGAGAATATTACAAAGAGTCAGAGTTTATTATAGCAAGCGGTCGTCCCGGCAGGGAAATATCAACCAGACAATGACAAAAGAAATAAGCGAACGTCGGTTGGTATCGTTCGAAAACAAGGGCTGACCGGGGAAAGCATCGCAGGTGAAAGCTAAACAGAACCGTGAACAGTTTGAATATAATCGGTAAAGACCACAAGTAAATAATAACGCGGTATAGGAAACGTAAATTCGAGCGTTGTACCATACGGAGAAATTAACAATGTAATTTTGAATTCTATAATACGACAAACAGTCTTGTCGCGAGAACAAACTTAACTCTAATTAATTTGTGAAACAGACTTATCGCGGCGACGAAACGTGAATCTAAGTAGCCGATACTCAGGCTTATCGCGGAAACAAAACGCAGATCTGGTTGACTCAACAAGCAGACTTTTCGCAGACGCAAAACTTAAATCTAACTTATTATAGTCCAGTCAAAATACGGAAAAAAGGGGGGGTACCTAGAAAAAATTGCAACAAAAGGTTTTATTACGTCATTGTGTTCAGAAAAATATACTGAACAACATATCCAAATTCCGCCATTTTCCGCTATTCCTAAGTATGTTTTTTATTAACAATTTATAAACAAATTCGTTTTTCTCCACAAATACGATAAATTTCGAAATTTTTGTACAGATCAAAGTTGTAGAACAGACAAATATCTATAAAAAATGTTCTATAAGTTTTTTTTGTACAAACAATACTTTTCACGTAATCAATTTTGCAAGATATACGCTGCGCGGTAAGCGCTGACAGACGTCAAATAAATTGAAGCGTCGCACGCGCGCACAAAAAATGTTATATCTTTTGAACGAATCATCGTACAGAAATGATCAAAAAATCGTTGAAAAGCTGAAACTTTCAGCTTTTTAATGCGATTTGGTTCGTTATTTTGCGACAATTTTTGAAAATTCTACGATGGTTTAAACAAATTGTTACATGCATTTTTGCTTTTTTTCATAAAATCAGCCACAAGTAGGTTCCAAATTGTTTAAAAAAAAAACGCCAGCAGAATATTACAGTATATACTTCATACTTTGACTCTACCAGAGGAAAAAAATTTTTTTCTTTAAAATCAAGCTATTGACATGTCCAGTCAAAATACGGAAAAAAGGGGGGGTACCTAAAAAAAATTGCAACAAAAGGTTTTATTACGTCATTGTGTTCAAAAAAATATACTGAACAACATATTTAAATTCCGCCATTTTCCGCTATTCCTAAGTATGTTTTTTATTAACAATTTATAAACAAATTCGTTTTTCTCCACAAATACGATAAATTTCGAAATTTTTGTAGAAATCAAAGTTGTAGTACAGACAAATATCTACAAAAAATGTTCTTATAAATTTTTTGAAATATCTCATATTATTTGAGATATTTGCAACAAGAGCTACTAGGCTACGCGCGGAGCGGAGCGGCGAATTCTAAGACTGCCGTGTGCTTGTTAGAACTCTCCGCTCCGCACGTAGCCTAGTAGCTCTTATTGCAAATATCTCAAATAATATGAGATATTTCAAAAAATTCATAAGAACATTTTTTGTAGATATTTGTCTGTTCTACAACTTTGATCTCTACAAAAATTTCGAAATTCATCGTATTTGTGGAGAAAAACGAATTTGTTTATAAATTGTTAATAAAAAACATACTTAGGGATAGCGGAAAATGGCGGAATTTGAATATGTTGTTCAGTATATTTTTCTGAACACAATGACGTAATAAAACCTTTTGTTGCAATTTTTTCTAGGTCTAATCGTATTTTGACTGGACTATTACTAACATTACCGAAACAGAAATATTATTGAGCGTAGGAAATCGACGACGTTTTCGCGCTACGAGTGACGGGCGGCGCCCCGCTGGGCGCATTGGAATTCGCTCGCAAACAACACAAAAAACTTACGGTGACGCGAAGATCCGGTCGGCCGCTCGCACGAACGTAGGTGCGCTAACGCGATACAGAAGCTACTCGTGACACCCCCTTCGCAATTAACGACACGATAAATGACTCGAATTACACGACAACTAACAATCATAGCTCGCAGATCACGAATAACGGCGCTCCGATGGTCTCTACGCGGTACGTGGGCAGGTACCCCGCAGAACCACTCTCCGGCGGTACGGCGATAAGGGAGCGCCCGTGCGACTCCCCGAGAACACCTGACAACGCTCGTTAAGACGCGAAATCTCACCGCACTCCACGAAACGTGAAACTCAAAGTTATACGGGGTGCCACGATATCCGCGGCCTCGGTGGCCGCCGCCCGATCTCGCGCTTCCGCGGTCGCGATCCCCAGGAGGCCGAATTACGCGATAGATTGCGCCCCAAAAACCTCCGGCACACGGTTCTGCCGTCGCGAGGCCCCTCGCGTCCGCCACCGACCGCCTACACCAAAAGCGAATACTCGCGAAACTCGGTCGCGAGCCGAATAACCGCGAGACTCTAATTGCGCCGTTTCTGGCGACTTTTTTTCCCGCCGCGTCCGGCGCACGTCGCGTCCGACGATTTTCACTAACACTAAACCAAACACCAAACCAAATTGCTCGGAAAAGTACGCGTTCGCGATACGCGATATCCCGAAAGACGGCGGTCGGGGCGAGACGAACACGGCACTCGCGGTTTCCCGTGGCCGTTCACACACTAATTTCGGTTAGGGCAACCTCACCGGATCCGCTGTCCCCTCGTCGACACCGTCGGGTCCTGGTCCCAGGGCGCCCGCGCCGGGTAGATCGGCCTCCTTAGCGGCACTCACTCTTTATCGCGATATTTTAATTAATTGCGCGAGACGACTTTACGCCTTGGCGGACGACCCAGAAGAGATCGAGCGGTCCGCTCGATGGAAAATCGAGAGCGCACCCCTCCTTGGGGTTGCGCGGTAATCAGGTGCGGCGTCGCGACCAATCGGGGTCGACGTACGGCGGACCACGCGCAGGTATTCGCCAATTTTCGGCGGGGTCCTTCAAACGCTGTTCGGCGTCCCTTCGCCTGGCGGATTCCGTCGCCCGGTGGATTGTTCTCTCGGGCGGGGTTCCCTTTGTTGGCCGGTTTCCTCGCGGACCGGGGGGCGCTGGCCAGGCGCCCCTGGCCCCCTTAGGGTGCAGTCCCATTAAGCACGGATCGGAATGACGGATCGGATTTCTCACTAGAATTGAGCAGTCCGTTCCAGTTCCGTTCCGTAACAGTTTTCTCTACCAGTCCCATGTAGCAAAAACGGATCGGAATGTCGCTTCGGTCACAGGTAAATGTGCTTGATTCGTCGATATTTCGTTATTTTGATGCGACTGAAGCAATAAACATACATTATTTGTGCAATTATCTTGCCGATAACATTGTTGTGAGTACTCTGAAATACTGAATTGTAGGAATGAAATATATTTTGTAACTAGATTCCGTTCCGTTTTTGCTACATGGGACTGGTAGAGAAACTTTTTACGGAACGGAACAGACATACGTGATTGAGTTGAGAGAGAAAATGTCAAAGAAACATAAACAATACTTCGTAATATTAAACAGTTTTAACTTAATGTTGGAGTGCGCACGTGCTCTCTGGACCCGTTGTTATTTTAACTACGTATTTTTAGCGAAGTCGTAAAGCACCCGCCCGATCCGTCCAGAATTGAGGAAATATACGCGTTCCGATCGGAAGGAATAGCAGGATCAAGAATTCACTAGAATAATCCGATCCGTCATTCCGATCCGTGCTTAATAGGACTGCACCCTTAGAGGTCCGGTGTCGTTGCGGGAAGCCCTCCGGTGGTCTCGTTGTGCCACGCGTGTCCGCCCCGCGCCCCGCGGTCGGATCACTCGCCCGTCTCGTGCCGTCCTCGAGCCGCCTCTCCCGTCGCCGTCGGTCCCGCTCCAGCCGTAGTCTTCCTTGTCCATCGTTGAGGCGCGGTGCCTCGGTGAGGTGCCGCGTTTTCATACAAAAAAAAGGAGGAAATAAATACGCGCAAATGCTCCATTTCGGAGGCCCCCTGGAGATTCCGCGATTGCTCTCCTGGATCGTCCGCGGGCGCGAACCCGCGCCCTGTGACGGCGGCGGGGCGCTGCCACGCGCGGCGAACCGTCACGTCACAATATATTAAAAATTAAAACAAAAAAATCATATTACAAACCCATTTTAAGGGAGAAAATTAAAAATTACAGTCGCTAGAATGCTATACATATATTCTATATATTCTTGCTATATATTTATCGCTTTAATTAATTCTACGAGATTATCTATGTAACAGTATAATTATATTCCCCTTAACATCGACGCGATCCGACTCGTCGGGAGTTCTTTTGGCGTATCTGTAATATTATTATATTGTATAAATATGTTATGTTGATGCTTAGAATGACTCAGGCAAACAGGAAACGTATTATTTCGAAAACCTTAGAGACGAGAGACAGTATAAAGGAACTATCGGTGGGAATGAACGACCCGTGTCAGCAATTGTAAGAGCGAGGAGAAAACAGCGATATCAGCCACACTCAGACTCAGCTCATAAGGCGGACAAGGACGCCAAACCAGCTGTCGCCGGAGAAAGCCGGGAAATTGACGGGGCTGCCCGAATATCATTAGGCCCACCGGCAAAATTAAGGGGAGGTTACCGTTCAGAGGCCCAAAAAATTCATAAATTTTAGGAATTTTTTTTTTAATATAAAGTAAACACATTTGAAAAAAACTTTTTGCGGCTTTTATTTGAATACAAATGAAGAGTAGTTCATATTTTTTTCATACAAAAATAATTCAAAATGGCGGCTCCAGCTCCCATGACACGAAGCCGCGAGTTTATGCGCGCGGAGCGCTCTACAGCTTCAACGGATGAACCGATTTTAATAAATGACGGTGCAAAAGAAAGGAAATTTAATTTAGGGGGCCTTCACGAAGCGTTTTTTTCAAAAAATTGATTGCAAATAATTCTTTTCGAACGTTGAAGCAAAAAGAAAACAGGGAAAAAAGAGGTTTTTTTTTTAAACGGCCACCATTTTGTTATACGGGGGTTTTTTAAAAATCGGAAAACGATAAGGCCCCCCAAATTTAATCTATTTTAATAATTCTTATGTTTTTTTTGTTTCACATCAACTGGAAAGGCTGTGGAATGCTCCGCGCACATAGAACCACGCCGTGTGCGGCTTCGTGGACTGAGAGCTGGAGCCGCCATTTTTAATTATTTTCTTCCAAAAAAATTCTAAATTAGTCTTCATTTGTGTACAAACAAAAGCCGCGAAAAGTATTTTCCAAATGTATTTATTTTATATCAAAAAAAAATTCCTGAAATTGAGGCATTTTTTGGGCCTCTGAACGGTAACCTCCCCTTAATGAGACGCGCACGCGCCAGCTATCAAAGCGGCCTAAGCCGGGCCTTCGCCGGAGCACCGGATTGCCGGAAAACTTACTCTCCGGAAAGCCGTGCTAGCGTCACCATATTTGTAATTCCGGGAGTCGTTCCCCCGAGTAGTCGGACCGCTGTTTCTTATTGAATTGTGTGATACTAAACGCTGTACTTCGTCATTGAAATATGTATATAAATTATTAAGTGTATAACGACAAGAATTTGTCGAGAAGTTCCTGTCGGCAACTGTGAGTATCATAATAAATCTGTATTCTCTTGCCTGAGTCATAATTATATAATTTAACTATATAACCGTAAATATGTGAATTGATAATGAGCGAAAGTCTAATTCAGTCATATCTGAGGGTCCCTCCGACCATCCACCCCAGAGTTTTGTGTATACCCTTTTGCTAATTTTGTAAAAATTGGCTGGCGCCCTGTAAACGTTTCTTTTGTAAACTTAGAGCCCCGACGGCTACGGACCCGGCTGCGTCGGGTGAAGACTGTAATATGTATAACTAATAAATTATAAATATAATTAACGATAATACATTGGTAGTAATTAATGAAATAAAACAGTCTGTCTCATCTATAGATAGTAAATACAAATATTGTGTGATATTCAGTTAAGCATTGTCCAGATATTTTTAGTGCAGAGTCATGCAATAACGGTTCGAAATTTGAAGACCATGTTCTAGTAGAATTTTTTAACATTTCTAATACTTTATTATCTTTCTCGAATCTTTTCAGCTCTTTTGATAACTCAACTAAATATGATTGCATTAAGTAAATCTCAGATTTTTGTCTTTAAAATATCGAATACTATATATATTTTTGACGCTTATTTAATTTTCAAAAATTTGACACTTAATTTTCGACACCTTAAATTACCTTTTGACTGTTTAACATTGCGTTTAATTAGATATTAAAGTTGATTTATACAGAGAGATATTATATATACTGTGCGATTGCTTAGAAAAGAAAATATTCGTTCTTTTTTTGACATAGTAATTATATCATTATTTTGAAATATCACCGATAGGCTTGTCAAAAATACATACTTAATAAAAATACGAGACATAATTTCATATTTAGATGTGTCGATTGTTAGAGGACACACAGGGTACTCAGTTTTTGCGAATTACAAAACTTAAATAAATATTATATGTCACATTACATTATACATACATTGCAATCAGATATATGTCGCACACCTCACGTACGTATATTTACAACAATTTATAAACGGTATGTCAACTTTCAGAGTTAAAGATTAATTTATTTAAAATGCACACCTTCAAAATATATCTTTTACCAGCGAGATGAGCGTAACTTATAGCTTTACGCCGATACGCTATTATTAAAAATATATTACAAAATATGTGTATTTAAGTTATAAGATATGTTAATTGTAAAAAATTGAGTTATGCTCCGTATTTTGAATTACGGAGCGATCACATATGCTTGACGTTTACATCTTTGTAGATGCGTAAAAGTACACGCAGGTAAAAGAGATCATCAATATAGACGTATTATAAGATATTTTGTAGTATCTCCATCGGCACCCGCATCGTTTGATCGTCGACGAGAACGATATCGAAGTTTTCTATAAATGAATCTAAGCTAGCTTCCACCTGAAGAACAAACGAAATTAGTCACTACGTATCGATAATCCGCAGTTCACTAATCAAGATACTTACGTGCTCATAAAGGAATCCAATTTTCAGGACTGCTTTAATGTCTTTTATTCCCTCTACCATGCTAGCGTCTCCGATTGTGTCGCCCATTAGCAATACATTCTGTCTCTCTTGAAGCAACTTCAGATAATCTTTTTCCAGTGCACACTCATTCTTGTTGTACACATGTATGAGCAAGTCATTCTTAAATCCACCCAATTGATTTCCATTATCCATTATACTTGAGAAAGTTGGAGATTACATTTACATTATCGAAGAGAGCATTGTGGTACCTCAACACAGCCTCCACTATATCTCCCAAACCGGCGCTAAACACTATAATCGGCACTCTTGCATCGTACTTATAGTTTCTAATATGCATATTTACCGTTTCTCAAAAAGCTCTTCCGTTACATCGCGCAATATGTTGTCGAACGGGGCTACTTCCTCTAATTCATGAGGATCAAACTCGATGCTAATAAATTTTGCGCAGCAGTCATCCAATCGCGCATATATAGCGTCTGCCTTCTTACTCACAGGCATATCTGGGTCGATTTCCATTGGCCTGCATTTATTACATAGATGCTTATTAGCTTCGTCCAAATCACAGTATACATATACTGTGTCCAAATACTGCTGTGGCAATTGTTTGCATTTTCGGAACATACCTAAAATTAAATTTCAATGTTTCGTTACCGCAAGGTTGAACAGAATGTATATTTGTACAAATTTAAACAATTAGATTTTAATATATAGTAGAGATAACGTGTAAACTTGCAAGGAATTAGCAAGCTTCTGAAAAAAATGGATTGTAATTTTAAAAAACTTTATTATTGTAATTTTTTTTAACATAATACATCGCACTTACCAAAGCTGCTGAGTACATGCCTGCCGTCTATGTGTTGCTTCGTAATGGTTAAATCGAAATCCGCGACTATCTGCACAACTAATCGTAGATTAACCGAACACCGAATTAATAGGTGATTACAAAGTAGGGTGTAAGTAAAAACATGTACCTGCAGATTATTCGCGTCATCGCATTTATCGTCTTCCAGGAGCGCGATCTCGTCCCTGATGTAAAGCATGTTTCGACCTCAAAGCGGGAAACTGCAAACGGAGAATATGTTTCGCAATGCCGCCGGAAAGAAACCGCGTCTGAACCGGAATGGTCGACGTTACTCACTTCGTCGATCATAAGCTCGTTACTCACCGTCGTCAGTAGTGCGGAATCGCGTGGAGGGTGGAGGCTCCAGAAATCCGACGAGGATGAAATCGACCTCTCAAATCGTTTACTGTCCCTCGTCTCGTGTCAACGTGCAGTGCACGTCCTGTCCTGGCGCGAATGTCGAGTCACGTAATTTCTCTTGACATGAATTCTTTCTTTAATAAAATTGTCGTCTTTATAAGAGATTCCCAATTAGGGGAAGATCTCTATGCAATTTTAAATAAGATTCAAGAGACACCGTAATTAATTTATATAAACGTGGTTACACATTATAATACAATAGAAGTAACAATGTCGAATAATAATAAATGAAAGGCGAAAATAACAATAAAATATGCTTAAAAAATTTATTTATAAAAATATTACCTACATGTGTATGTATCTATACTTATTTCGTTACAATTTTACAATATTGTACGATTTTGTACAATTTATAGTCAATGAAGATTCGAGATATTTAATATACATATATCTAATGCTTTATACATAACACATATATGACGGCAAAAAGCATAATTTTCTTGAATACATATGTGGTAAGCATTTAAATCAAAATAATATTGTCAATAATAATTCAATATTAATAATATTATTTTATTAAAATCATTGTATTAATTAATATCTAATAATAATAATATATGAAAGAATACCATTAAAAATCGTTAAATATATCACTTTTAATAAGTACGTTATTATTTAAACCGCTATATTCATCATATTATTATTAATTTATTAGTTATAGATACCAATTGTAAGCTAATTACCCCATCCATGAAAAGAATCACTGTCGTACTTCATAAAATTCTCTTCACTTTCTTTCAATGAATCATCAAATGTTTTTCTATCATTTCCGGTTTCTTTTAACTTATCATTAATAGTTTTCATCGAATTTAGATCAAATCGAAGAATTTCATCAGTATTAAGCAACTGTATGAAATACTCTTTTTCGTTAAACGGTTTAATTAGTTCTACGAGATTATCTATAGATAAGAGAAAATGGTATTGTGCGATGTTCAGCCAGGCTTTATTCAGATCTTGTAGAAAGCCACGCAATGACAATTGTAAATCTGACATCCTTGATAATTTTTTTAGCGTTTGTATATTTTCCCAGACAGGATTTCCCCGAACTATTGAAATCTCATTTGAATCTGATCTGTATTTTTCTGATACTGCATCTAAAACTATTATACACAAATATATATAGTTAGAAAAAACATTACTACACCAATTATCCACAATGCAACAACCGAATTTTATTAATACCTGATTTAAAATTCAAAATTACTTTCATCAGGATGAGATTCATTATCCAGGGAATTGACAAAGAGCAATTCAAATCTAACAATAGGAGTGCATATTTGGAAATTACTTGAAATTTTGGTTGTACATCAGTTATTTGTTGGTCTAGAGGTAAAACAATTGGCTCATCTAAGAATGGATGCATCACAAGAAATAAGCATTTTATGAATATGCCTTGTTCGCGTTCTGGTAATTGATTATATGTTTTCATAGTCGTCATTATAGATAGCCAATTGTGGGCGAACTCTAAATTTATCCGTTCTTCATTTTCCTTTTTCCATTGTATCATTCGTATGCAACATGTCATCAGTGTAAAAATTACACCATATATATTGATTTCCACTGAATTACATATTTCCTCTAGAAAATTAGATTGATCCAAATTTGTCTCAGCTATTTCCTTCATCAGGTCAGTTGCCGTTATTATTAACTCCTCTACAAAAAAATTAACAGATTAGTCTGATTGCTCAAAACTGATTCTCTTACGATATATTAAAATAAATTAGTATACCATTAGAGTGTGTTAATTGACACTCGAGTATACTGAGTATAGAGCGTTTGAAAAATGGACATTCTTTCAAGTGAGCAATCCAACGTGATGTACGATCGCTTCGAATCGTGCGCACTGCTACTGTTAAAAATCTCAGAAGACTCGGTAATACTAACTCGTCTTGTAATTGTAAGTGACTTAGGATAGATTTAACAAATTTTTTGTTACGCCCTATTGTCCTAATCATGGTTTCCTTCTTGCGGCATAGAGAGGTAATAATACGAAGCATAATTTCCTAAAAAAAAATATTAAAATAATTTCATCAAAATCTCTAGACATAATTGCTATACAAACGAATATTAAATGCGATAAAGGTGAATGTATCATACAATGAGATCTGGTTTACTATTCACAGCATCCAACATAATTCGCAAGGTTTCTTGATTATCTAGAAAGTACATTGCCACATCATCCATAAATCGCAAGACTTTTTCTTGATTTTCTGGAAAGTTTGTTAATGATGCCACATAGCTATAATTGTCGATCATAGCCAATATCTCTTTAAATTTGTTTGTCACTGCTACATGTGACCAATTTTTTATCTGAAACCAGTAGCATATATAATTTGTGTACAATGATGATATCAAAAATCAGAAATTGCACAATTTAATAAAAATTATCGCTTAAATTAAAAATATTAAACAATTCCTAGAGTAATATCGTTGTTAGGCTTGGCTCGCAAATATGCACAATAGCAACTGCAAATTTTTGTATACATATTGTATAATATATAATTGGTAAAGTAATTACCCTATTTTCAATATTGTAGAATAAGGCGTCAAAATATTCTCTCGTTACGACTCTGATAGATATTTCCGACATTTCGTCACGCAGGCTTCTCATCTATGTAATAAAAATGTCTGCCCGAATCTTATTGCTGAAAAGTAAAATTAACTATTTGACAAATCAAATTCGATTAACTTAAATTATTTTGCAGTTTTATCTCTTAAATTCGTGGAGTCCTTGCCGTTAATAAGTATATTTTTGGACAAACATTTACCATATTCGCGTTTGCGTGATAAATTTTGTTGCTAAAGAGTCAAATTGTAACAATTTGACAATCATGTAAAATTTGTAACATTCGTGGCAGAGGTTTTAAATTATTTTGCAATTTTATCTCTTACACGTATTGATCGTGTTCTATATTCGTCGTTTTTAGATTTAGTGCATCTAAAATTTAAGTGTTCGTGTAATTACAATGTACTTACACGTTGATCAAATTTTTCTGATCAAAATTTTTACGCAATTCCATATCAATCATCTAACAATAAGTCAATGTTATATTTGCGTTTGGTAAGTAGAGATCCGAAAGAAATCTCGGAATCAATTAACTTTTCTTACTGCAAGAGCCATAATTGCAAGACTCTCTAACTGAATCTTTATGCTAAGGTGGCTGAAATTGATAATCTTTCTGGCAAAGGGTCGAACGGTGGGCGTGCAAAAATCATCTTACAAGCTTGATCGAGAGAATTTCCATAGCAATGTTTTCGATTTTTGTATAAATGACTTTGTTTCCTACCTGATACAGATATATGATGCAGATCGTGTGTGTTTGAGGTCGATCCTTAATCCGTGACTTATCAAAATCGATTGGCTTCTGATTGCTATAATTACATCGACGTTGACGGTTCAAAAAATATTGCCATTATGACATTCTAGGATATTACATATCCGTGAAATAAATAATAAACGCGTTGATCAAAACTAGAACCCGCGATATTAAGTCCATTTAACCCGGGTTATAATTGGCGAAACAGTCCAATTTTAACATTAAAAATATATCTTTTCGATATTACATATTTTAATAAATATTACGTTCTATGCAGACTTTTGTTGCATTCTATTAACTTAAAGAAAAAGTTTTAAAAGACCTTTGACCAAACTGATTAACTTAATTATCGATTAAAGATTAAATTAATATAATATAATTTTATTTATATTCTATTAGCATAAATAGATTAATTAATCATACATATTATATATATAGTTTAAAGTTTTATTTTAAACGATTCTGCTGGTTGAATGAATCACCGATTAACTGATATATAGTTGAAGCCGCCCTAAAATTATGTTCTACAATTTGTGTCGTCTGTGCTTTAAGAAAATTTTTAAGAGATCTATTAACAAAGTTGACCGAACAAGACGTGATGATAAATAATAATAATGCATATCGTCATTGTTTATAAGATTTGATTCCGACAAGTCGGATAGTTGTATATAAAGAGCATAAAGAAATGAAGAAATAAGAAATAAAGAAGGAAATTAAAACATGTATAATATGGACAGATGTTTGCCTACAGTAAAGAAAAGCTAGTTTTATTAAATAAATTTTTAATTTTTTATCGGAAAGAAACAGAACGTAGAACAAAGAAAAGATCGTGCTAGACAAGTAACTGAATATATAAATAATAAAATTTAAAAAACCGACAGCGACGGAACGAGAGGAGGAGAGTGAGGCGGACGATTTTACGTCTAATGTACATACAATAATGAGCTAAAATATTTAATGATGATATAAGAAAAGATGGCATAAAATTTAAGGGAATGATGTAATGGAAAAGGATAGAAACCGTGTAGCGAGCATCGGAAGAGATATTGAAATAAATTTCGAAATTTAAACCCGTAAAAAAATTTGTTACAATTATAAATTTATGCAATTATATATATAATGTATTCATATATGTTTTCTTTCTCTTGCATAATTTCTGTTTGTATGTATAAGAAAAATAATTAGAAAAATTACTTTTGCATTGTTCTTATTTACATAAAGTAAAATTGCGATTTGATTATACAATATTCTATATATACATATATGTATTATATGTATGTATACATATATCTATGTATAATCATATTTTATATATACAATTATTACATTTATACATATATGATCATATATGCATGGGTAATTTTTTTTCATTTTTTTAAACTTCACTTTTTTGCACAAAAAGGAAAACAAAGCGAAAATTATACTTTAAATTATTTTTTAATTCTTTCTCTATTTTTCCTGTATATACGAACAAAAATTGTACAAGAGAAAGAAAACATACATATATAGACATATTTTATAATTAGATATACATATATGAACAATTTCTTCCCGGAAGTGAAGTAAACTATAAAGATGAGTGTTGGAGCGAAGGAGGCTCTATACGAGACAACGTAAAAGAAATGTAAAACGGCTGTGGATGTGTGAATTTGACGCCAACCGATACAGAATAATACTCTGGGAAAAATAAAGACGGTTATGGGGCCCACGATTGTAATAATCAAATTATTTAGATTGCTCGTAACCCTAATTTTACGTGCAATATTTCCAAATTAATCCAGCGTAACCAAAAATCTAACTTAAAAATCTTTGAAATAGAAATATTGCACGTAAAATTAGGGTTACGAGCAATCTAAATAATTTGATTAACTATAATCGTGGGCCCCAAAGTGGGTTATATTCTTCCCAGAGTAAAGAGCGAAAACGTGGCTTTGTGCGAAAAAAATGAGAAAAGCGGAAGTAGTGAATTATACAAACACGTGGTTGAGTAATTGTTGGCCTAAAGCGGAAACACAACGTCAGAGTAATAGAACATGATCAAATAAGGAAACAAGGATATATGTATATAAAATATTGAATATCTCTCCGATCGACCTGTTTGGATAGCTTCAAGATTCCTTACTTTCTTCCTCTCCTGTATAAGAAGATTACTTGGACAACTATTCGCGTTCCTTCGCGTCAATTCGTCATGAGCTTGAGATTAAGGTTTTTTTCTGATGTCTTTTCAATTCTGCATCCTCGCCGTTCGTTCTTCTTTCTTCTTCTTAAATTAGTGGCACCATAGCCGTTTTCGTATAAAAAGTGGGATAGCCGCTTTTTTTTCTTTTTTACTTACATTATAATTTATGATAAACGCTGCTTTGTAGCTGCTCGTTTTTCTTCTATGAGGATGGCGTCCCACGGCACGTGTTTTCCGCGTAAAAATGCTGTCCCATAACAGTCGAAACTTCGGAAAACGGGATCTCGGAAAGGTAATAGAGTGGGGATCAACCAATCAAAAACATGCCTGAGTCATACCACTCCGATTTTTCAAAGGCCTCGTTCCCCATGGGAAACTCATTGAAAGCCAAGAAAGATAGAAGACGTTTGCGCATCGACTTGTGTCGCTTGTTGGAAAATGCATAAGTAATGAAGAAATTTTCTAAATTAAAAGACGGTTTGAGGTTTGAGAATAGCATTTCGTTTTCCGTAAAAATGCCATCGAAAAATCGGACTGGCATAGGTTATATATGATTCTGATTGGTTGATCTCTACTCTATTAATTTTCTGAGATTCCGTTGTCTGAAGTTCCGTTATGGAACGGCACCCTAAAAGAGGATTAATCACGTATCTTAAAAAAAAGATAAAAATTACAAAAGTAAACAAATTTGCCATATAGAGTATCTACGATTTCATTGGTCAAAATCTAATAAATCTGTCTACTTTTGTAATTTTTACATCGTTTCAAGATGCATGATCGACCCCCTGACATTCTGAGAATTTGTCCTTAATACCATAGAGTCATAGACCTATCTCAGATTCTCTTCCTAGGTCTATATATTTAGATACCATATATCTAGGTCCCATATATCTTTAAGATCTATATGCAGAAGGAATCGCCTACAATCGCGGTTAACTATTACGGCAAAGAAGAAGAAGAATATATACATATATATAAATTAAGGCGACAATTATAACAATGAAATATGCTAAACTTATTTATTCGATAAAAATATTCCTTGTGTATGTGTCTATAGTTATCTCGTTACAATTTTACGATATATTTTGTACACGTCAATAGAATCGATTACACATATATAATTTGATTTTTGCATATAAAGATTCGAAATATTCTTAGATATACATATATATGCTTTACATGACACTTATATACAGCAAAAGGCGTAATTTTCTTGCATACATATATGTTGTAAGTATTTAAATCAAAATAATATTTTCAATAATAATTCAATATTAATAATATTATATTGAAATCATTGTATTTAATAATAATAATAATATAAAAACCATTAATACCATTACAAAATGTTAACAATATCATTTGTAATAAGTATACGTTATTATTAAAGCCGCTATTTTAACATATTATTAATTTATTATAGTTAAAATAAAGTAGTATTAAAACAAACTATTTTCTAAAATACAATTAAAAATCTGTTATCGTATTTTTAAGAAAAATATACGTGTTTCACATATGTGTACTATGTTAAAAAAACGTATACGTTTATTACTATTTTTTTTAAATTTGCGCAAACACACATACCCAAATATGCGCGCGCGCATGCACGCTTACGTGCACGCACGTTATTTTGATAAATATGATAAAATATAATGTGTCATGTAACAAGCTATATATTCGGATTATTACATCAGTCTAAACACATTACGATACCTAAAATGTCAACAGGTTTAATGCGGAAGGCACAATACACTGAGTTTATCAAGTTCATGAAAAGAATCACTGTCGTGCTTCATGAAATTCTCTTTACTTTCATTTAATAAATCATCAAATGTTCTTCTAATATTTCCGGTTTCCTTTAACTTATCATAAATCGTTCTTGGCAAATTTAGATCAAATCGTTGAGATTCAATAAGCAAGTTTATGAAATACTCCGCTTCATTGAAATGTTTTATTAATTCCACGAGATAATCTATGGATAAAGAATAACGACCTTGAGCGATGTTTAGCCAGGCTTCCTTCAGATCTTGTAACAAGCAACGCAATGAGAACTTTAAATCTAACATATTTGAACTTTTCGTTCGCGCTTGTGATGTTTCCCGGACAGAATTATCTATCAGCAATCCTAAAAACTCGTCTGAACCTGATTTTTATTCTTCTGATACTACATCTAAAACTATTAATACACAAATATATAGTTAGAAAAAACATATTACTGCTTCAATTATATCCACAATAATGCAACAATGAAGTTTAATACCTGATTTAAGATTCAAAATTATTTTCATTAAAATAAAATTCATTATTCCGGGAATTTGCAAATAGCAATTCAAATGTGATAATAGGGATGCATATTTGGCGATCACATCAAACTTTGTATGTACATTAGTTATTTGTTGGTCTAGAGATGAAACAATTGGCCCTAGGTACGGATACAACATAAGAAATAAACATTTTATGAATACTTCTTGTTGGTGGTGTTCTGTTTTCTCAAAGAACGTAATTAAGTTTGTTTTCGTAATCTTCATTATTGATAGCCAATTGGAGACGAACTGTAAACTTATCTGTTCATCATTTTCCTTTTTCCATTGTATCATTCGTATGCAACATGTTATCAGTGCAAAAATTATACAATAAATATTGAATTCCGCTGTATATATTTCTTCTAGAAGATTAGATTGATTCAAATTTATTTCAGCTATCTCCTTGATCAGGTCAGTTGCCGTTATTATTAACTCCTCTACAAAAAAAAAAATTAACAGATTAGTCTGATATTTTGCTCAAAACTGATTCTCTTACGATGTATTATAATAAGTTAGTGTACCATTAGAGTGTGTTAATTTAAACTCGAGTATACCGAGTATTGAGCGTTTGAAAAGAGGACATTCTTTTAAGTGAGAAATCCAAGGTGATGTACAATCGCTTCGAATCGTTCGCACTACTATTCTTAAAAATTTCAAAAGACTCAGTAATACTAACTCGTGTTGAAATTGCAAGTAACTTAGGATAGATCTGACCATGTTTGCATTATAGCCTATCGAGTAAATTATGTTTTTATCGTGGTTACCTAGACTGGTGATGATTCGAAACACTATTTCCTAAAAAAAAAATATTAACTGGATTAAAATAATTTCATCAAATTTTGCAGAAAAATTGCTACAATCGATCAATATTATGCGATAATGAAGATGAATGCGTATATCATACAACAAGTTCTGCAGGTTTACTATTCACATCATCCAACATAATTTGCAAAGCATCTTGATTTTCTAGAAAGTACATTGCGGCCACATTGCTATTGTCGATCAGAAACAATATTTCGTTGAATTTGTCCAGCGTTGCTACGTCATCTGACGAATTCTGCAACCAGTTGCATTACATAGTTTGTGTACGATGATGATATCGAAAATCAGAGATCGCACATTTTAATAAAAATTAACGATAAAATTATAAATATTAAACGATTCCTAGTAACATAAATTTTTGTATTTGTACAAGTGATTACCTCATTTTCAATATAGTGCAGTAAGACGTGAAGGCGTCTTGTTTCGTCGCTGTTTATAGATGACATTTCGTCTCATGCAGGTTTCTCGAATATGTAACAAAAGTGTCGATTGGCACTTCCAATTGCTTACTGTGACATCGACGTTCAAAGTTCGAAAGATATTGCCGTCATGACAGTCAAGGATATATCCGTGACAATAAACAATAAACACGTTGTTTGAAACTAAAACCCGCGATGTTAAGACCGTTTTACACGGGTTACAATTCGTGAGGCAGTCAGATTAACATCGATCGAAAATATAGCTTTTCGATATCGGACTTATTTCAATAAATATTACGTTTTATGCCGGTTTTTGTTGCATTCTATTCACTCAAAGAGAACGTTTTAAAAAACCTTTGACCAAACTCTGATTAACTTAATTATCGACTAAATTATTAATCTAATTTTATTTATATTATATTGGCATAAATAGATTAATTAATCATTATACATATATAGTTCGGTTTTATTTTAAGCGATTCTGCTGATTGAATAAATCACCGATTAACTGATATGGTTGAAGCCGCCCTAAAATCAGGTTCTACAATTTGTGTCGTCTGTGCTTTAAGAAAATTTTTAAGATATCTATATTGACAAAATTGACCGAACGTGATGACAAATAATAATAATGAATAACTTCTTGTTTATAAGATTTAATTATGACAAGTCGGATAGTAATAAACAGCATAAGTAAAGAAATAAAAAGAAGAAAAGAAATAAAAACATAAAGGAATTTAAAAAATAAGAAAATGAGAAATAAAGGAAGAAATAAAAAGATGTACAAACGGGTGTAATGTTTGTCTAGTGAAAAAAAGATAGTTTTATTAAATGAATTTTTAATTTTTTACCGAAAAAAACAGAACGTATAACAAAGAAAAGATCGCGCTAGACAAGTATAAACTGATTAAATCTGCAAATAATAAGATTCAAAAAACCGACACCGATGAGACGAAAGGAGGAGAGTGAGGCGGAAGATTTTACGTCCAAATGTATAATAAGTTAAAATATTTAATGATGTTATAAAAAAAACAACTAACTCGTTAAGAGATTTTCAATCGACCAACTGGCAATACTCAATCATCTTTCACACTGTGTGAATCTGACAAAGCGGGTCGGCTCGCAGTTTTTCAAACGTTCATTTCGGAAAAAGATGATTGAGTATTGCCAGTTGGTCGATTGAAAATCTCTTAACGAGTTAGTTGTTAATTATCACTGGCGGAATAAATAATTTATTACTTGTTATTATAAAAAAAAGATGACGTGGAATTTAAGCGAATGAGAAATCGTAGGTACGTGTAGCGAGTATCGGAAGAGATATCGGAATAAAATTCGAAACTTAAACCCGTGAAAAAATTTTTTATATACAATTATATTTAAAATGTATTCATGTTTTCTTTCTCTTGTATATGATCTCTGTTCATATGCAGTATAAGAAAAATATTAAGGGGAGAAACCCATTCGTCGGATCAAAAAATGCATGACTTTTAGGAATTTTTTTTCTCGGGTATAATGACTCCAAACGCTTTGAAATTTTTATGACATTGTAACATATAATTGAAGATTACAAAATAATTTTTTCGTGCAAAAATATTGCAATTTAATATAAAAATGGCGGTCATTTACATCTCGCCTCGCTAATCACTGTGTGCAGGATAGCGTCCTTAATTTTTATCTGAAACCAAAAAACCAAAGTTCTTTTTAAAGCTTAGGATAGTAGCTTCGATATGACATTGAGATATTTCAAAAAAAATTGCAATTGCATGTTTTTTCACAGTTTATGTATTTTTTGCATAAAAAATGACATTAAAATGTCAAAAAAAACGTTAAAAAAATTTTTTTTCAAAAATCAGAAAATGTCATATTCAAGAGAATTTAATTATCTTTAAAATGAGCCGTAATAGAGTCCAATCGGTTCAGTAGAATTTTTTCAATCGTGCACACAAATCAAAAAAACACGTTTCAAGAAAAACGCGTTTAAAGTTTTTGAAGGTAATACAGGGTGCGGCTCGCCCGGCTCGTCTACAAGCTGTAACTTCGTAAATACTTTAGATATCGACTTGAAATTTTCAGGGGATATTCTTGAATAGTTTAGCAATCGATTAAGACCATTTCCAAAAAATCGATTTTTTGGACCCGACGAATGGGTTTCCCCCCTTAAGAAGAATGTAATTGAAAAACAATTAGAAAGCTTACTTTTGCATTGTTCTTGCTTACAAAAAGTAAAATTGCGATTACATTTTACAATATATATATATTAAAAATTAAAACAAAAAAATCATATTACAAACCCATTTTAAGGGAGAATATTACAGTCGCTAGAATGCTATACTTATATTCTATATATTCTTGCTATATATTTATCGCTTTAATTAATTCTACGAGATTATCTATAGATAATAAATACAAATATTGTGTGATATTCAGTCAGGCATTGTCCAGATATTTTTAGTGCAGAGTCATGCAATAACGGTTCGAAATTTGAAGACCATGTTCTAGTAGAATTTTTTAACATTTTTAATACTTTATTATCTTTCTCGACTCTTTTCAGCTCTTTTGATAACTCCACTAAATATGATTGCATTAAGTAAATCTCAGATTTTTGTCTTTAAAATATCGAATACTATATTTTTGACGCTTATTTAATTTTCAAAAATTTGACACTTAATTTTCGACACCTTAAATTACCTTTTGACTGTTTAACATTGCGTTTAATTAAATATTAAAGTTGATTTATACAGAGAGATATTATATATACTGTGCGATTGCTTAGAAAAGAAAATATTCGTTCTTTTTTTGACATAGTAATTATATTATTATTTTGAAATATCACCGATAGGCTTGTCAAAAATACATACTTGATAAAAATACGAGACATAATTTCATATTTAGATGTGTCGATTGTTAGAGGACACACAGGATACTCAGTTTTCGCGAATTACAAAACTTAAATAAATATTATATGTCACATTACATTATACATACATTGCAATCAGATATATGTCGCACACCTCACGTACGTAGATTTACAACAATTTATAAACGGTATGTCAACTTTCAGAGTTAAAGATTAATTTATTTAAAATGCACACCTTCAAAACATATCTTTTACCAGCGAGATGAGCGTAACTTATAGCTTTACGCCGATACGCTATTATTAAAAATATATTACAAAATATGTGTATTTAAGTTATAAGATATGTTAATTGTAAAAAATTGAGTTATGCTCCGTATTTTGAATTACGGAGCGATCACATATGCTTGACGTTTACATCTTTGTAGATGCGTAAAAGTACACGCAGGTAAAAGAGATCATCAATATAAACGTATTATAAGATATTTTGTAGTATCTCCATCGGCACCCGCATCGTTTGATCGTCGACGAGAACGATATCGAAGTTTTCCATAAATGAATCTAAGCTAGCTTCCACCTGAAGAACAAACGAAATTAGTCACTACGTATCGATAATCCGCAGTTCACTAATCAAGATACTTACGTGCTCATAAAGGAATCCAATTTTCAGGACTGCTTTAATGTGTTTTATTCCCTCTACCATACTAGCGTCTCCGATTGTGTCGCCCATTAGCAATACATTCTGTCTCTCTTGAAGCAACTTTAGATAATCTTTTTCCAGTGCACACTCATTCTTGTTGTACACGTGTATGAGCAAGTCATTCTTAAATCCATCCAATTGATTTCCATTATCCATTATACTTGAGAAAGTTGGAGATTACATTTACATTATCGAAGAGAGCATTGTGGTACCTCAACACAGCCTCCACTATATCTCCCAAACGCCTAACAAGGCTAACATGGCATGCGCGCTTGCGCTCAATTTTATCGTTAAAACAGTTGAAACTGAACTTGTTCAAACTTGCAAAAACGAAAAAAAATATAAAAAATTTAAAAATTTTTAAAAATAAATAAAAAATAAAAATTTACATATTTCCGTCAAAAATCAAGATTTTGGAAAAATTCAAACGCCATTTTGTTTGTCGTGAAAAGAGGAACAAATTTTCTCTTGTTCATTTTTTTATAGAATGTATAGTTTGATCGCTAGGGCAATTTAAACAAATAAATTGTTAATAACTTTTTATTGCATCAACTTACGAAAAAACTATTTACAGATTCTTGTTCTACGACCCAAAAAACATAAAGAAACATTAACTTTAGCCATCAACCTGGATAAAAATGCTCAATCGACCTGGCGTATGGACTAATATAATCGGCACTCTTGCATCGTACAGTTTCTCAAAAAGCTCTTCCGTACCATCGCGCAATATGTTGTCGAACGCTTGGGCTATTTCCTCTAATTCATGAGAATCAAACTCGATGCCTCTTAGTAAATTTTGCGCAGCAGTCATCCAATCGCGCATAGCGTCTGCCTTTTTGCTCACAGGCATATCTGGACCTATCTCCATTGGCCTGTACTTATTATATAGATGCTTGGCTTCGTCTAAATACTGCTGTGGCAATTGTTTACATTTTTGGAACATACCTAAAATTAAATTTCAATGTTTCGTTACCGCAAGGTTGAACAGAATGTATATTTGTACAAATTTAAACAATTAGATCTTAATTATAGTAGAGATAACGCGTAAACTTGCAAGGAATTAGCAAGCTTCTGTAAAAGATGGATTGTAATTTTAAAAAACTTTATTATTGTAATTTTTTTTAACATAATACATCGCACTTACCAAAGCTGCTGAGTACATGCCTGCCGTCTATGTGTTGCTTCGTAATGGTTAAATCGAAATCCGCGACTATCTGCACAACTAATCGTAGATTAACCGAACACCGAATTAATAGGTAATTACAAAGTAGGGTGTAAGTAAAAACATGTACCTGCAGATTAGTCGCGTCATCGCATTTATCGTCTTCCAGGAGCGCAATCTCGTCCCTGATGTAAAGCATGTTTCGACCTCAAAGCGGGAAACTGCAAACGGAGAATATGTTTCGCAATGCCGCCGGAAAGAAACCGCGTCTGGACCGGAATGGTCGACGTTACTCACTTCGTCGATCATAAGCTCGTTACTCATCGTCGTCAGTGGTGCGGAATCGCGTGGAGGGTGGAGGCTCCAGAAATCCGACGAGGATGAAATCGACCTCTCAAATCGTTTACTGTCCCTCGTCTCGTGTCAACGTGCAGTGCACGTCCTGCCCTGGCGCGAATGTCGAGTCACGTAATTTCTCTTGACATGAATTCATTCTTTAATAAAATTGTCGTCTTTATAAGAGATTCCCAATTAAAGGAAGATCTCTATACAATTTTAAATAAGATTCAAGAGACACCGTAATTAATTTATATAAACGTGGTTACACATTATAATACAATAGAAGTAACAATGTCGAATAATAATAAATGAAAGACGAAAATAACAATAAAATATGCTTAAAAAATTCATTTATAAAAATATTACCTACATGTGTATGTATATCTATACTTATTTTGTTACAATTTTACAATATTGTACGATTTTGTACAATTTATAGTCAATGAAGATTCGAGATATTTAATATACATATATCTAATGCTTTACATACATGACACATATATGACGGAAAAAAGCATAATTTTCTTGAATACATATGTGGTAAGCATTTAAATCGAAATAATATTGTCAATAATAATTCAATATTAATAATATTATTTTATTAAAATCATTGTATTAATTAATATCTAATAATAATAATATATGAAAGAATACCATTAAAAATCGTTAAATATATCACTTTTAATAAGTACGTTATTATTTAAACCGCTATATTCATCATATTATTATTAATTTATTAGTTATAGATACCAATTGTAAGCTAATTACCCCATCCATGAAAAGAATCACTGTCGTACTTCATAAAATTCTCTTCACTTTCTTTCAATGAATCATCAAATGTTTTTCTATCGTTTCTGGTTTCTTTTAACTTATCATTAATAGTTTTCATCGAATTTAGATCAAATCGACGAGATTCATTAAGCAAGTTTAAGAAATACTCCTCTTCGTTAAACGGTTTAATTATTTCTACGAGATTATCTATAGATAAAAGAAAATGGTATTGTGCGATGTTCAGCCAGGCTTCATTCAGATCTTGTAGCAAGCCACGCAATGACAATTGTAAATCTGACATCCTTGATAATTTTTTTAGCATTTGTATATTTTCCCAGACAGGATTTCCCCGAACTTTTGAAAACTCATTTGAATCTGATCTGTATTCTTCTGATACTGCATCTAAAACTATTATACACAAATATATATAGTTAGAAAAAACATATTACTGCACCAATTATCCACAATGCAACAACGAATTTTATTAATACCTGATTTAAGATTCAAAATTATTTTCATCAAGATGAGATTCATTATCCAGGGAATTGACAAAGAGCAATTAAAATCTAACAATAGGAGTGCATATTTGGAAATCACTTGAAATTTTGGTTGTACATCAGTTATTTGTTGGTCAAGAGATAAAACAATTGGCTCATCTAAGAATGGATGCATCACAAGAAATAAGCATTTTATGAATATGCCTTGTTCGCGTTCTGGTAATTGATTATATATCATAACTGTTTTCATAGTCGTCATTATAGATAGCCAATTGCGGGTAAACTCTAAATTTATCCGTTCTTCATTTTCCTTTTTCCATTGTATCATTCGTATGCAACATGTCATCAGTGTAAAAATTACACCATAATTAGTGATGGGCGATCTCGATTCGATTTTCAGAGAATCGATCTTTTTCCTCTCAAAGTCGATTTTTTTAAATCGATTCTTTTCTGTTCGATTTTTGTATGAATCGATTCTTTTAATAGAGAATCGATTTTCGATCCATTGATATGTTTATTCTTTGAACAGCTTTTACTAGAAACTGTAGTTATTGGTGTTAACGAACTGGATGAGCGGCATACTTCAGATTACCTTGGACAATGGTTGTTAAGGATATGTACTGAATGGCATATTGAAAAAGATAATGTTGTTGCCATCGTAACAGATAATGCAGTGAATATTGTGAAAGCTGTCAGTGATACATTTGGGAAAGATAAACATTTAGGTGGTTTTGCTCACACACTAAACTTAGTCGCAACATCATTATTAAAAAACAATAATGAAGTTAATGCTTTATGTGCAAAAGTAAAAGCACCAATCACTTTTTTCAAGCATTCTGTTATTGCTGCGGACGAATTATGGAAATATAACACGAAGAAATTAATTCAATCTGTCCCCACACGATGGAATTCTACACACTATATGCTGGAACGATTTATCGAATTATCACAAAACACCACTATAATATTATTGAAATTTCCCAAAGCACCTCCAATGCGATCAGCCTTAGAATTACAGCTTAATTGCCAAAGAAGTTATTCAAGTTTTGGCTCCTATCAAAGCTGTTACAAAGGAAATATGTGGCGAACAGTATATTACGAGTAGCAAAATAATCCCATTAATCAACTGCTTAAAAAGAAACGTGAATACTTTAAAAGATGAATTGACATCAAGTACGGCCATACAGTTGCTTGAATCTCTTTCTGTCAACATTAACATGCGATTTAGAGATATAGAAGATATCACTATGTTAGCTGTATCAACTCTTCTAGATCCTCGATTCAAACAATTGCATTTTAATAATCAAGATGCCTGCTTACAAACTATAAATAAGATAGTCCAGCAAATGAAAAACGTATATAACGATATGTTAAAAGAAAATAATACAACAGAAAATGCAGTAATGGACAATCAAAATAACTCTTTGTGGTCATATCATAATAAACTTGCTTATATGGAGCAATTAAACTACAATGATACTGATGATATGCCGACTGACATAAAACATTTCCTTAACCAACCAATTATTGGGTTACATTAAGATCCAATTTACTATTAGTTTTATAGTTGTAAGACAATGTATCCATCTCTTCATGTCATTGCAAAAAAATACTTATTAATTGTAGCTACGTCCGTTCCATCTGAAGATTTGTTCTCCAAAACTGGAAATATTGTTACGGAAAAACAAAACAAATTATCGTCTAAACATCTACAATGCATGCTATTTTTAAACTCCTTATCTATGCATGAGTGGAAAATTGAATAAAAATGTTTTAAATAAAAATTATTATTTTCCTTTTTTTAATATCTTTACAGTTACACAATTATCACCGAAACTCTTGACACCCTGAATTGTTATGATGCAAACTTCTGAATTCTGATCTTTATTAATTTTTAAATCATATATCACTTTTATATGATTTATATCAACTTAGGATACTTAGGCTAATATTTTATATCGTACGAAAAATTTTTTAAGCATGTTAATTGACTGCAAGACGTGCAAGATAGAAGTTCTCGAGTTTCTAGAAGTCCTCTATCTTGTAGCCAATTAATACGTTTAAAAAAATTTGTCATACGACAAATAAAATATTACGCCCTAAAATATGTTTAAAATTTAAATACTTCGCTCATTGCATGCAATTTTCGGATCGATTCTTAAGAGATCGATTCTTTTAGTCCGATTTTATTAGTGAATCGATTCTAGTCATTCCGATTCAAGATCGATTCAAAAATCGATTTTTTTCAAAAAATCGCCCATCACTACACCATATATATTGATTTCCACTGAATTATATATTTCCTCTAGAAAATTAGATTGATCCAAATTTGTCTCAGCTATTTCCTTCACCAGGTCAGTTGCTGTTATTATTAACTCCTCTACAAAAAAATTAACAGATTAGTCTGATTGCTCAAAACTGATTCTCTTACGATATATTAAAATAAATTAGTGTACCATTAGAGTGTGTTAATTTACACTTAAGTATACTAAGTGTAGAGCGTTTAAAAAATGGACATTCTTTTAAGTTAGTAATCCAAGCTGATGTATGATCGCTTCGAATCGTTCGCACTACTATTCTTAACAATTTCAAAAGACAGTAATACTAACTCGTCTTGTAATTGCAAGTGACTTAGGATAAATTTAACAAATTTTGGGTTACACCCTATCGAGGAAATTATGGTTTCCTTCTTGCGGCATAGAGCGGTAATAATACGAAGCATAATTTCCTAAAAAAAAATATTAAAATAATTTCATCAAAATCTCTAGACATAATTGCTATACAAACGAATATTAAATGCGATAAAGGTGAATGTATCATACAATGAGATCTGGTTTACTATTCACAGCATCCAACATAATTCGCAAGGTTTCTTGATTTTCTAGAAAGTATATTGCCACATCATCCATAAATCGCAAGATTTTTTCTTGATTTTCTAGAAAGTATGTTGATGATGCCACAGATAGCTATAATTGTCGATCAGAGCCAATATATCTTTAAATTTGTCCGTCACTGCTACATGTGACGAATTTTTTATCTGAAACCAGTAGCATATATAATTTGTGTACAATGATGATATCAAAAATCAGAAATTGCACAATTTAATAAAAATTATCGCTTAAATTAAAAATATTAAACAATTCCTAGAGTAATATCGTTGTTAGGCTTGGCTCGCAAATATGCACAATAGCAACTGCAAATTTTTGTATACTAATATATAATTGGTAAAGTAATTACCTTGGGCGGCGGTGTGGTCTAGTGGTAGAGCGCCAGACTCGCAATCCGGGGAACCGGGTTCGAGTCCACTTGAGTACACTGGAATTTATTTCCAGAAACTGCGCCCCCCATGCGAGAAAAATTCTCAAATGGGAAAACTGGGCTCCGTCTTTCGGAAGAGACGTTAAACCGTTGGTCCAAACACTATATGGCAATATCCACTATGCCAGGGTGCTGTGGGCTAATCACCCGCACATCTGAATTTAAAACGATTACTGAAACCTCCTTGGAGGCCCTAATGCTCCGCGAAGAGTGAAAGGATCTATACATAATATGGTTATGCAACGCGACGCAGCACTCCATTCGTACAAATCACGAAATATGTCACAGGCATATTTCGGCTTGTCGGATGCAAATTTCAAAGCGTCTGTTAACGTTTGCACGGACATTTCTCGACTTTTGATGCACAAACGCAGCCAGAGGAACCTGTGAGATACGTACGCGTTATGTTGCTGAATCTGAATATAGAAAATCATTATTTACCTTAATTCACAAATATCCTTCTTCAAATTATTAGAAAAAATCTGTTCTAATAATAGTTCTGTTTTATGCTTCGACGTTATTATTTTCGAAGCATACAAACAGGATAAAAATCCTATTTGAAAAAGATTATTTGAATCTCTTATATGCGCCAGCTCTTGAATTATAATTTAATTATAATCAGAGCCAGTCGTTTTCTCACATCGGACAGCGAAGAAATTATAATTCAAGAGCTGGCGCATATAAGAGATTCAAATAATCTTTTTCAAATAGGATTTTTATCCTGTTTGTATGCTTCGAAAATAATAACGTCGAAGCATAAAACAGAACTATTATTAGAACAGATTTTTTCTAATAATTTAAAGAAGGATATTTGTGAATTAAGGTAAATAATGATTTTCTATATTCAGATTCAGCAACATAACGCGTACGTATCTCACAGGTTCCTCTGGCTGCGTTTGTGCATCAAAAGTGGAGAAATGTCGGTGCAAACATTTACGGACGCCTTAAAATTTGCATCTGAAAAGCCAAAATATGCATTAGACATATTTCGTGATTTGCACAAATGGAGTGCGTCGCGGTGCATTACCGTATTATGGTTTAAAGATAAGGGCAACCGTTCCAAAATGCTTCCTGAAACCATAAAAGAATTGAAATCCATTCTTAAAGTTGTTGAACTTGAATAGCTTTAGAATTCCTATATCATATATGTATATTAACTACGTTTTTAATATTCTATGACTACAGGCCTGCGATCGATTTACAATTTTCGGCCGATATTGTCTACTGTTAATCTCCAAATCGTATGTGTGTGTGGGGGGACTTTAATTGTTATTGTATATATGTATATATAATATATTAGACATAAATATTGTATATATTTAAAACATATATAATTATATAATATAATATATTATATATATATATATATATATATATATATATATATATATATATACTTATACAATTAAAATGCAATATGTAATATTTATTGTACCCCTCCCACACACACACATACTATTTAAAGCTAATACCATTTCTGAGCTCAAGCGTTTTCGCGTTTCCGCGAGCAGCGTAGATGCTACGAAACGAAAGGAGTCAGGATGGCAGTAGGTATATAAGGTTTTGGCAAAAGAGTGCAAACCAGTTGCAGGTTTGTTATTCTATAAAGTAACAATTTATATTATATTCTCTCTCATATACATACAGTTTATATTTTAGTAACTACTATTTGGAATTTATTACAAACAAATATTTAAGAGAAAAATTAAAGAAATAAGTCTGTTAGAAGAAGTTTTCGTGCAATGTTTTTGCATGATATCAATATAATATCATCAGTATTTCTTAAAGTCATATAATTTTTTATATGTACTTCTGTTCCTTTAGCTATTCTGCATGTAAAAATAAATATTTAGTACAAAAATTAATTTGCGGAAAATTTTATATTATATTTTAATGTATTTAATTGACGTGCCAATAAATAAATATATTGTGTGAAATTTCATTTTTTTATTTTAATATAATTAATTCAGTTATTTATTGTTATTTCAATTATTCTTGATTAAGGTATGTTATAAGATTTACATAATTTTGTTTAAAAAATACGTAATTTAATAAAGGACGCATAGTTTACAAAATTTATATTTTTATTTTCTTTATCTTTTCGAACAATATAACTTCTTAAATATATCGTTCTTCATTCGAGTCATTAGAAATTATTTTACATTTTTCTAGCTACTGACTTACATACATACACAGCAATACTATACGTGTGATAATATATGTCACCATCAATTCTTTCTCTTGTAAAATACTTATAATTTTTATAATATATCAATAAGTATACAATTAAAAAATATGCGATTTAAAATATGTATTGTGCAAAAATATTTCGTTATTTATCATACGATTGGTGAGATAATGACTTTACGCATAAAACGCATAAATAAGTTAATGATTTTATTATGTAGAATCTATAAAACATATAATTTTATCTTTAATTGTGGAAATGACAATTTATTTCAAAAACAGGATAATAATCTACACCATTCTTTTGGTGCTTGCATGACTATTTTGTACCATTAAGTTTTATGAAATTTATACAGATTTATAATGATTTCGACATGATAGAGTTCTTAGTTTACTTTCATGCGTCATCTACGCTTCTATTGCTCGACAAATAGCGTATGTACGCTGCTACGTGGGTATTTATTTGATCAGCAGAACTGTAAAATATGCTTATTTTTATCAGCGTACGATCAGATGATTGATTCGAAAATGAATAATGTAACGCCCAGATATCTCGCAGATTTATTCTGCTGCGTTTGTGCATTAAAAGTTGATAAATCGACAATTTAAACCTGCTTTGCGGTTTGTTTCATGCGAATATTGTTCGCCAAGATTTGTTAGCCCAATATTGCGAGATTTGTTATATGGTCAGATTTGTGTGAAACAGCAATTACTTGGTATAACAATATTACATGTACCTATAATATTTAAATAACACTCCATAGATAACAGTGACGTTAAAAGATGACATAATGACGCCTAGTTTGGTCTATTAGACGTCACTAGCCGTCACTTTATCATCATTTTGCTATATAAGTATGTAATTAAAAAATAAATTAAAATTTGTTCAAAAGTTGATACTATGTAATTATGTAGCGATTGAAGAATTATGTTCCTGTGAAGTAGCAAAATCAATGTTATATTTTCATGTACAGTTTACGTTATGCTTTAGTAATCGTTATATAAAACATTATTCGTTACAAAGTAAAAATGCTTCATAGAAAGGTTCTTTATAGTTTTACTAAAAACTTAATGTCATTAATGCTATTATATAAAAACCATTGCATAATCATTAAATCGTATAATTTCTTTCATATAATTTTGCTTTCTTATCTATGTGTACCAATATATATAGATTTATATATAATATATATAATAAACTTGTGTATATGACAATATAAGATTTAAAGTACAAAATTTGTTTAGAACTAATTGCACAAAAAAATGACAATACATACACTGAAAATAATAAAACGTATATCTATATAATTATAAACTGTTTATCAAAATATACGGTAAATAGATACAGTATAATTAAAATTATGGTGTTTAAAAAATACATAAAATGTATTCTATGTACATATATATTTATAAAGAGAAACGAAAATATATATGTACATATAATTTTTCTTACTAAAATTATTAGTATATTATTACTATATATGTATATTATATCGTTATTTATGCATTGCTATATTGTTTAATATAAGAACAGTATAAATTGCACGCGCATCAATCTTGAAATGTGTAAAATTTTATTGTGTGCAACAATTGATTTTACATATTGATTGGTTTTGATAGTTTGATTTGCTCAACAAACGTTTATGTGGAAGTCACAACATTTGAAATACTCGATACTCAAATAAGCACTTATATGTTGTCAAACACGGGATAATATGTATGTGGAAAATAGACTACAGTAGGAAGTAGGGTAGTAGGACATCAGATAGAGGGGAAAGAGAGCGGGCTGTACTGTGTTCTGGAAACAAATTTGATAGTCCAGTCGAGATAGCATTTGAAATGGAAAAAAGTCCTGGACGCGATTTTCTTTTTTTGTATGTTTCGGAGGGTCATGGGTAGTCTAAATTCGGATTTTCGGGATTCTAACCCTGTAGCGTTAGCCGCCATTTTTATTAGAAGGGTGATTTCGTATTTATTAAATATCTCGCTTATTTTTAACTTTAGAGTGAAAGTGGTAATAACCAAACTTATAGAAAATTAAATTCTCTACAATTTTGGTCCTTATCTTTTTTCACCTAGGATCGATATTTTCGAACTTAAACGCAAAAGTGGGGGCTGAAATTTTTTTATTGCATTATCTCGTTTATTTTTAACTTTAGCGCATAAACTATAATAAACAAAGTTGTAGGGAATGAAATTCTGTACAAAGTTGGTCCTCATCCTTTTTTCCCTAGGGTTGATATTTTCGAACTTAAACGCAAAAGCGGGGGAAAATTTTAGTTTTTTTACAATATATCTCGATTATTTTAAACTTTAGCATATAAATCGAACCTTACAAGTCGAGATTGTGAGTTGAAAGCCTTACCACTAGAGCACACTTTTAACTTACAAATTTCATACTCCAAATCGATCATGCTAATTACACCCGCTCCGATTTACGATTTTTTGAATTTACTTGGTATAATGAAAAACATCTTTCAAAAACTGCATAATTCCGATTTACAACTTTAAGCCAAGGATTCATGCGTGGATTAGACCTACAGGGGATACCACGCTAAAAAGAAACGCGCCATAAACTCTACCCCCGTGGTGGTGTGGAAAAGATGTTTTTCATTATACCAAGTAAATTTAAATTTTTGTATACTAATATATAATTGGTAAAGTAATTACCTTGGGCGGCGGTGTGGTCTAGTGGTAGAGCGCCAGACTCGCAATCCGGGGAACCGGGTTTGAGTCCACTTGAGTACACTGGAATTTATTTCCAGAAACTGCGCCCCCCATGCGAGAAATTTCTCAAATGGGAAAAACTGGGCTCCGTCTTTCGGAAGAGACGTTAAACCGTTGGTCCAAATACTATATGGCAATATCCACCAAGCCAGGGTGCTGTGGGCTAATCACCCGCACATCTGAATTTAAAGATTACTGAAACCTCCTTGGAGGCCCTATGCTCCGCGAGGAGTGAAAGGAACTATATAAAGTAATTACCTTATTTTCAACATTGTAGAATAAGGCGTCAAAATATTCTTTCGTTACGACTCAAATAGTTAATTTTACTTTTCAGCAATAAGATTCGGGCAGAAACTGCATTTTTATTACATAGACGAGAAGCCTGCATGACGAAATGTCGGCCCGAATCTTATTGCTGAAAAGTA
Source organism: Leptothorax acervorum (assembly GCA_035220615.1). Classification (NCBI taxonomy): domain Eukaryota; kingdom Metazoa; phylum Arthropoda; class Insecta; order Hymenoptera; family Formicidae; genus Leptothorax; species Leptothorax acervorum. Next base: position 51,015 of record JASTWQ010000543.1, read on the forward strand.
AAATTAACTATTTGACAAATCACATTCGATTAACTTAAATTATTTAGCAGTTTTATCTCTTAAATTCGTGGGGTCCTTGCCTTTAATAAGTATATTTTTGGATAAACATTTACCATATTCGCGTTTGCGTGATTAATTTTGTTTCTAAAGAGTCAAATTGTAACAATTTGACAATCATGTAAAATTTGTAACATTCGTGGCAGAGGTTTTAAATTATTTTGCAATTTTATCTCTTACACGTATTGATCGTGTTCTGTATTCGTCTTTTTTAGATTTAGTGCATCTAAAATTTAAATGTTCGTGTAATTACAATGTACTTATACGTTGATCAAATTTTTCTGATCAAAATTTTTACACAATTTCATATCAATCATCTAACAATAAGTAAATGTTATATTTGCGTTTGGTAAGTAGAGATCTGAAAGAAATCTCGGAATCAATTAACTTTTCTTACTGCAATTGACAATCATGTAACAATTTGACAATCATGTAAAATTTGTAACATTCGTGGCAGAGGTTTTAAATTATTTTGCAATTTTATCTCTTACACGTATTGATCGTGTTCTGTATTCGTCTTTTTTAGATTTAGTGCATCTAAAATTTAAATGTTCGTGTAATTACAATGTACTTACACGTTGATCAAATTTTTCTGATCAAAATTTTTACACAATTTCATATCAATCATCTAACAATAAGTAAATGTTATATTTGCGTTTGGTAAGTAGAGATCTGAAAGAAATCTCGGAATCAATTAACTTTTCTTACTGCAAGAGCCATAATTGCAAGACTCTCTATAACTGAATCTTTATGCTAAGGTGGCTGAAATTGATAATTTTTCTGGCAAAGGGTCGAACGGTGGGCGTGCAAAAATCATCTTACAAGCTCGATCGAGAGAATTTCCATAGCAATGTTTTCGATTTTTGTATAAATGACTTTGTTTCCTACCTGATACAGATATATGATGCAGATCGTGTGTGTTTGAGGTCGATCCTTAATCCGTGACTTATCAAAATCGATTGGCTTCTGATTGCTATAATTACATCGACGTTGACGGTTCAAAAAATATTGCCATTATGACATTCTAGGATATTACATATCCGTGAAATAAATAATAAACGCGTTGATCAAAACTAGAACCCGCAATATTAAGTCCATTTAACCTGGGTTATAATTGGCAAAACAGTCCAATTTTAACATTGAAAATATATCTTTTCGATATTACTTATTTTAATAAATATTACGTTCTATGCAGACTTTTGTTGCATTCTATTAACTTAAAGAAAAAGTTTTAAAAGACCTTTGACCAAACTGATTAACTTAATTATCGATTAAAGATTAAATTAATATAATATAATTTTATTTATATTCTATTAGCATAAATAGATTAATTAATCATACATATTATATATATAGTTTGAAGTTTTATTTTAAACGATTCTGCTGGTTGAATGAATCACCGATTAACTGATATATAGTTGAAGCCGCCCTATTTTCTTATTGGTCTTGTTCATAAGTAAATTGACACACAGCAAACCTCTTCAAGAAACAGTATAAGTTTCATTAAAACAAAATATTGTAATTGTAATTGTAACTGGGTTAGTAAAGACTTTTTTATAGCCAGACTGCAGTAATATTTTTTCTCAATAATAATTCTTTACAGAGATTTTAAATAATATACTTATAATATAGGCATAAAAATTACATTGATTTAGAAAGACCAAAACCTATGGTCAAAAATCCTGACGATTATAACGATAACCAGTTAGGTCGAATAAAAAATTTTCTCTCCTGAAAATTGTGAATTCTTGAATTGTGACAGTATTAGGGACAAGAAAAGAATTAAGTCATATTTTTATCAAATATGCTATTTAATATCTATCAACTACTTAACTTTAATAACAGTAAATTCTGCAAATACAAAAGGATTTGATATAAACAGTTGAGCAAAGAATTTATATACAGACATCACACAGAGAATATGTACAGGGTGTTCATCGTAACGGTTTGCACGATTTTTTAAACGCTTCCGACAGTTGCAAAAAAAAGATTGTAAAGTGAACATTTATCTGTTTCATGCAAGCTACACCTCGCAATAAAAAAAATTGAAAAAGAAAATTTTTCATAAAAAATTTAATATTATCTTGAATGTTTCAAACGGCACTACCTATGCTATTTTCCTTTCATAATATTGTAGAGGACTTTAAGACAAATTCAACGCACTATCAGAAATGTCATCACTTCTGTTGATATTTAATATTATCAAATTTGTAGTATTACTTTGAAGTAGAATAATGATTCATTGCTGCTATTGAAACAACGATTAATATTGGAAGAAGAATAGAAAAATACTGATATTATGTATTTACAATGCGAAAATTGTTCCTAGACAATTTTTAGCGTTTATATTTACATTTCTGGTCAGAATTTATAAGTACTGTTTCAAAATAATGCTGCAAATTTGATATTAAATATATATCATATTAGAAGTGGTATTTTTAATAGTGCGTTGAATTTGTTTTTAAAGTCTGCTACAATATTATGAAAGAAAAATAGTATAATATGCTGTTTAAAAAAAAGTGATATTGAATTTTTAATGGAAATTTTTTTTAATTTTCTTTTATTGAGAGTTGTAGCTTGCATGAAACAGATAAATGTTCGCCTTACATCTGTTTTTTAAACTGTCGGAAGCGTCTCAAAAAACGTGCGGACCGTTTCGATAAACACACTGTATATCTATATAAAATTTGATTAAATGATGAGGGCAGTCCAGTTATAAAATTTGTCCTGTGCTATAGTTTGTGGAGATCTGATGTTAGTTAGATTAAGTAGTATTGTTTCCGTCATTACAAGACAAGCAGTCGAGTTGCATAGATCAGCTGGTAGGCGTATACGCGCTGCAGTGGACATTTTCAATTTATCATCGACTATTTCCATTGTATAGTTATAATTGCCCTACAAGATTTATCATAGAAAAAGTTAAGTTCGAGCAGAGAAGTTGACATCATGAAGTAAATATAGCAATATACTAGCTGATTTTCCAATAAAAGAATTATTAGACTATTAAAATATGGTAAATATTTATATATTTTATGATTCTGTCGTTGCGCTATGTTGTGCCTTTAGTTTAGCTTGTAAGGTTCTCGACCCTAGCTGCACTCATATACAGGGTGTTTCAGAATATATGTAACTTCTAGGGTACGTAGAGAGTTCAAAGTAGACCAACTTTTAATAAGGAACTCATGTCCGGAAACGCACCGTTTGCGAGCTGCAAACTGGACCTGTTGGTATGTTAACTAATAGGAATAATTCTCATAATAACTTTATTTTTACATTAAGAAATGTTTAGCAATGTCAAAACAGATATAATGTAAGCAAATAAAGTTATTTTGAGAATTATTCCTATTAGTTAACATACCAACAGGTCCAGTTTGCAGCTCGCAAACGGTGCGTTTCCGGACATGAGTTCCTTATTAAAAGTTGATCTACTTTGAACCCGTAGAGACGTACCCTAGAAATTTGTTACATGTATTCTGGAACACCCTGTATATTGTATATAGAGATTGCAGTCAAGGATTTAATATGACAGTAATTGGTTGAAGCAGTTAAGAAATTTATTACAGAAAGCCACTTATACTGCCGATGTGCAATAATTCTAATTTTTTTATTTGTTAATCTGAACAAAATAGGAATGATGAAAATGTAAAGCATAAAAAGTGGACGTGTACGTACCACTTCTGTCTTGTTCGAGAAAGCGCCAACTTGTGCCGAGTCTAATTTGCATTTTTTCCTGTTTTTCGTAATACGTATATGTGTACTCGTATTTCTTTGTTGAGCGAAATGCTTCGCCATCGCAAACGGTACAATTTGGAACTTGAAATCCTGTTTCTCATTCGTCTCGTGGTCTACATAATACATCTTCGAAATATTGTAGCTGGTTCTTCGGCAAGTGAATAATGGTGTCTCTTCTTTTGCAGTCAAACCGGATGGCATATTTAACAGTTTAGTTACCATACCACCACTTATGTTGAAATGATTAGCAATATCTAGAATAATTTTTTTTATTGTGCCCTCAGATTTTGTATGCACGAGTATATCCTTTACGCCATGCTCATTGAAATTAATCATAAACCACTTTTCGTATTTGATATGCTCTCTCGAGACCACTTCTGTAATATTCCAAGTTTTATTTTCTGCGATCTTTGAGGTAATAACGTTTTGTAAGAAGCAGCGGAGACCCCTCAATAGAAAAGGCTGACATATTAATGCAGCAGTTGTTTGTGTAGTTCCAGGAAATTCTTTGTAAACTACAGCAGTTAAGTTAAAATCGAACAAATATTCTGCATTAAAATTCTTCGTTCCTTCTGGGACGTTTACTTTGAGTGCTAAATAAATAAACAAAAAATGTATAGTCATGCAGATATAGTGTCAGAATATATGTATCTATATTGTCATAAAAATTAATCTTTGTAATTATATTTTCTTATATTTTGTGGTTATATTTTATTCACTTTTATTGTTAGATTATCTGTAGAACTTTAACTTTTTTTAATAAATAAATAAATATAGATATGTTTAGAAGAAATTAAAGTTCTACGACTAATAAAATATATATTACAATATTATATATTACAATATTATATATTTATTATTACATATATTTTATAGATAATTATATATTTTACTAGTACAGATAAATTAATAAATATTCTAATTAATATTATATATTTATAGCACCATGTTTGTAGACATTGTACCTACATTGTCATTTACTTTAGATGTCCGTAATAAATTCTAAATTCTAATTAACATCCTTTAGCTAGCCAATTGTTGTCGGAATTAATATATATTTTCTCGTTAATCAATTATTGGCGAAATATACCATTACTTTCTGTTCTTTTACTTAATTCTATATGTATATCTCTTTAATTCATTTTTAAAATCCAGATATTATAAAAGTAATTGTTGTATTTGTTGAGGGATTTTATGTACAAACTGATAAATATGATAATGAACACGCGAAATTGGATTCAAATAGTTGTATTTGTTAGCTTACCCAGCAAGAACGGGATGAAGGTGTAGTTCAGCAGCATCGTGAAACAATATGAATTTCTTAACACTTTCGCTAATGTAACTCTTCTTTCTCTTGTTAATTTTTTTATATCAGAATATGCTCATCATTTGACGTTCGTGTAGAGAATATGTCGTTCCAACACACGCTTACCGTTATAATATGTACAATGTAATATTCGAGCGTTGGTTCTTTTCTCTATAACGTAAAGACGTAAACAATATCCTGGCAGTGATGTTTGTGTCTCGCTGAAAAAATATGCTGCGCGTCATGCCCTTCCTACCAACGCACATTTGAAATCATCTGCGCACGAACTTCCTATTAGATCTTACTTTAATTTATATAAGAAGAAATGTTTTTGTACGGTAAAAGATTAATTACATCTTGGTATTACTAAAATATATACGCAAAAGATATATATTTCACAGAAGATAAAATTTATATCCTGAATAATAATAAAAAAATATATCTTTGAATAATATTTAATTGTGTAGTATATGGTTTAATTACTTAATTGTATAGATATTTATATAATTGTACTAATTAGTATTTATCTGGTATATTTAATTTAATATAATTATATATATTTAATTAAAAAATATGCGTGCATGCGTGCAAAAGTGCTAGTGCAATTTCTACATAGTACAATATATTGCACAATAAAGAAAAATTTGAATTTAAAATTCGAAAACTGCGGGGCTATTAAAAATTTTGTTTTTTTTTTATATTTTTATTTTCTTATAAGTACGCTTTGAGTTACAATTTTGCGGTTTGCGGCATAATAAGTCACAAACGTAGCACAATTCATTAAAATACAGAATTTGAAAAGTGCTCGTCAGTGAATATAGATAATAGCTATCCTTTTTGGCTAACTTCTGCTTGCGGTTCATTTTTCCTTTTTTTCTTTTCACGTTGGAGTAAAAAAAAAGAAAGATAAACCGTGCAAGAAGTTTAGCTAATAAAGAGCAGTTTAAATGTCTCAAATCGGGGTATTTAATACAATTTGACGTCTCCCGATTTATATGAGACATGCGTGTTGTCTAGGTACGGGGCTAACTCCACACACGTAACAAAAACACCCGAAAGATACAAACGAGATGAACCCACATTCTCGATGTTTAGTACAGGGAAATTAGGATTTCTCTGCGGAATAATTCGCACCTAGCTAAAGAGTTACCGCAAAAATCGCCCGTTTTGGGACCCGCGTATATTTGGAATTGAATTGTGTGCCAGATGATATGTTATGATGAGACATTAATTGCAGAAAATTTTTATGTTAAGCATATAATTGGTTTAAGAGATATGGAGAGTTGACAAAGTCCATCAACGTCCCAAACTAAATACGCTTCAAGGTACGAATTTCATGTCATCGCGATAGGTTTAAGCCCCGTACTATTCACCCTTTAAGTAGCGGATAACCTTTTTGTTACACCCTGGTATACATGTATAAGCATAATATTAAATAGTTTAAATTTTTATTGCGAAAAATATTACCTCAGGCAGGGTTTGAACCTGGAACCTCCCGTATACCGAGGTAATATTTTTTGCAATAAAAATTAAAACTATTTAATATGATTCTTATAGGTATATAACCGTCAAAGAAATTATATCAACGGACCAAAACCCATGGTCGAAATTAACGTCTCGACGATTGATCCGAAATGTGCTGTGTAAATCCGACAAATCAAGTCGGCTCACGGTTTTTCAATGTTTATATCGGAAAGACGTTATATATTGCCAGTCACGGTCAATTGAAAATATTTTAATTCTAATAATATATTGTTCCACCTGCGCTGAGACGTCTTTTAGGTTCAAATAAAATCGAGCTGCTATCGGAAGAAATCGTGAATCATTCTCTTCACGACAAGCTGTTGTTTGTAATTGGACGCTTTACCATCGAGTCATTTGGACGTACTCGCTACGTTATGAGAGATTTGTAAAAGTGCTGCGAATAAATGTACGTATTTGTCTCAAGAAGCTGTGGGTTTTTATTTCTCCGCGAGCACGGGAGAGCGTGGGCGCAGACGCGGGCGCGAACGTGATGAGTGGTCGCGTGTGTGCGGAAACGCAAGCGATCAGTCTCGGGCGCAACAATATTATTATTTCTAATTAATATAGTACGATACAAATATGATATAAATATAAGATTTTATAAATATAATTTAAAAAACTTTTTAGTAAATAGGGAAATTTTTTAGTATTAAATATTTATAATAGTTTTGTAGAATAGTTTTATTTTAATTCTTTTTAATCAGCCTCTTTTTTAGTCTGGCCTACGTAAGAGGTACTATATTGCAATTCTTACAACAAATTTTGTAAATAACATTATTATTTGTAAAAATTTTATTGGTGAAAGTTCTAATAATTAGATATACCGATTACATTTTTTTTCTTAGTCTTTTGCATAATTATTTGTTATCGAAGCAGAGTTATAGCAGAGATACTTTATGAATCTCATATTTGTTGGGTAAGGCGGGCTGCACACCAGAGCGACATGCGACGTGCGACATAAGACATGATACATATCGATGTATATCGTAAGACAATTTTGCTGCACACCAAAGCGATAAGATTTATTGTTTATCTTTATCTAACTAAAGACACTGGGTCTTCTTTCATCCTTGCACTACGAGATATTGTGCGACATTAATTGCATGAGACAATATAAGACATGTACTATTTGTATCATAATACAAATATCGTAAGACAGATGTTGCAGTCGCGCCAGTGTGCGGGTATTTACGATAAAACAATGCATTTTATACGCTTCAAGAGATATATGTCTTATAAGATATTTGTCGCATGTCGCATGTTGCACGTCTCATGTCGCTCTGGTGTGCAGCCCGCCTAATATCATCTTTCTATATAGTACGCTTAACGTCAACTATTTATAATCTTTTTTGCCGTTTAACTTTCTTCTGGATTGTCGTTACGCGCACTATATCCATGACTTGATCTATATTCTATTAGACCGCTATCTTCGGCCGATCGGTCTGCTGAAAAGTGAGGGAAGATTTTAACGTTGAGAGTAGTGGCAAAATAATTTTCCAAGGGACAAATTCCATTGTGTGAGTTTGTCTAATATGGGGTGTCTAATATAGGGTAACCAATTGTCCTCGTGAAAAGAAGCGTTTGAGTCTAAAGCTGGCGCCAGTCAGCTTTCGTGTCGAAAATGATAGATTTTCTTACTTTTTATTATGCTCTCTGTGGAGAGATGGGGAAGAACTTAAAAAAATTAAGATTAATTAATTTTAATTATTTTCAAGTGCAGTCCGCCCTTTGGCGCTAATATGAATGCTTTAGGATCGTTTACGTAGGGTATTGGAGTTTTCTCGCAAGTCTCGACTTTGTAGTTTCGTAGTATCTTTACAAGCCCAACTTTACTCTGATAGACAGCGAAACGAGCTCCTGAAAATAAAAGAACGACTATTATGTAAATCGATCAGATCAAAGTTATCGATTAAAAGTACTTTTATTTGGAAAATATGTGATAAATTAAAAATATTTTTCAATTGAAAATATTTTTCTACACGAAAGAAAATAAAAACTGATATTTTAAATCATTTCACTATACCAATGCAATTCCTTGGCCCATCGCCGAAAGGTAAATAAGCCATCGGGTGCCTGCTTTGCACAGCTTCCTTATTAAATCTTTCTGGATCGAACACATCTGGCTTTGGATAAATATCCGGATCGCGATGAATCGCGTAAATGGGAATAAATAATTTTTGATCCTTCGGTATACTAACGTTAGTACCATCGAAAGTATAACTCGACGTGGATTCTCTTATAAGATCTGTCACTGGCGGATATTTTCGTAATGTTTCTGTATGCATCAAAAATAATGTTAAATTATGGAAATATTAAAAAATTACAATTAGATTAAAGTTTATTAGCAATGAGATTATATTACAATATTGCTGAAAAGACAGTAGCTAATAGTACCTATATATGTATATTATTCTTCAAACGACATACCTTTGAAAACTTTATCTAAATAATCCATTTTTTTTATGTTATCGTATTTTAAGTCTCTACCATGCTTTGTATAGACCTCGTTAATTTCTTCACGTAGCTTGTCTTGTATTTTTTGATTTAATGCTAACTCGTAGAGCGCGTGACTAATAGTCGTCGACGAAGTCTCAAAGCCAGCAAGGAAAAATACGAACGCTTGAGAAGCTAATAAACTATCTGTCAAATCTAAAATATTATGTTTTTATTAATATTATACCATTAATATATCAATTTTTAAGGCTCCTGCCTACTTGCCGCTTCTATCCTTGTTTAATGACGTCAGAAGCGAAAAATCGCATGCCAAAATTTCTTGCGGTTTTACGTTAAAATAAAAAGATATATGCCATGCATAAAATATACCGAACACTTTTCTGTGGCTTAAATAATCACTAAATAGCCGTAAAATTAATGTGCACAGACATGCAATCTACCTTTTTAAGCATGCGATTTCTGGCTTCTGATGTCATGTTATATATTAGCAGACTCTGCTGGCAGAACATAAAGGACGCAGTTGATGTCAATCTGCTGACATGTTTTGCTATACTTTTACTTACTAGGTAATTATTTAATTATTCATATATATAATAAACTTATTATTTTCAAATTTATATTATGTTCAAACGGCAATTATTGTCAAACTGCAACTGTATACAAAAATCGTTGTCATAAAAGTAAAAGTCAACTTTATTTTATTGTGATTTATAAAATTACTTTAGACATATGAATAGTTTTTTTTCCATGTGAGATAGTCATATGTCGGATAAAGATAATATACAAACATACATACCAATATCGCCCAATTTATCTGGATGTTTCTTTAATTCGCGCAATGTATCAATGAAATCGTTTCTAGTAATATTATTCGTTTCTCTATAGTCCATGGTCTCCACGATAATGCGTATAAAGAATTTGGTGATTTGTGTTCGCGGTAGAATGTACGCGGACAATTCGTAAAGCCACGGAAACATCTGTCTGATTCTCATTCGTAATATATTTATCCAAGTCGGATTGAATATTTTTCTTCCCATCTTGCGAAATTCACTGTCTTCATTCGACAAAGCGTTCATCTCGATGCCGAAGGCACAGCTACCGATAACGTCGGTCGTATACTTGGCTGTCAACTCGCGGCATTCTACAGGTTCACCTCTTTTCGCTACTTTTTCCATGTATTCGACAAGGTGGTCAGCACATTCTGATATTAAGAAGAACATCTCCTTTAGTTTACCGGATGTAAAAACAGGTGACAGATTCATTCTCAACGGTCGCCATCTCTTCGTCTCCAAAGCGAAAAGATGTTGCGACAGCGGATCGGCCTGTGACAAAGATAGAATTGTAGGGGAGACCGGGGCAAATCGGTCAACGGGGTAAAAGTGTCAAATCAAATATCTCGGAACCTGTATATTGTGCGAACTCGCTATTAACATTGTAAACGCGTCTTATGGTACCCATGTGACCAACGGCGTTTCGGCAGATTACCTGCCGTGTTATGATTTTTACGAGGGCAAACGTGTTTTCGGAAGGTGAAAGTTAAATTTTCTGCGCGTGGAAATTGTGTAATATCTACAATAATATTTGCTCTCCAAATCTCCACGTACGTGATTATAAAGAGTAATGCATGCTGAACACGAATCCAGTGTAGTTTTTTCATTATCGTTCATGTCTAATATTTTGTGGGCGATGAAACCTGAAACTTGTGTTTGGGGCAAATCGGTCAGTAAGCACCCGGGGTGGACTTTTATAATATTGGCAAATTTTATAATTTTATTATATTTTTCAGTCTTTTCTACCCCTATTTCATATATTTTTCTTTAATATTTGGTTGATTAGTTCTTGAGTTATAGAATCCGTACACACACACAAAAACACAAAATAATAAAATTTTTTAACACTAATTAATAAATGTTTACATTTTTCTATTACCAAATAATTAATAAAATGTATTCTATCAGTTTTCATAATCGGAATTATGTATTTATGGAGTGACAGTTTTACCCCGGCATTTTTGAGATTTCAATTTTTTCACCGTTGTCGTTTTTGCTCTATACCGGTTAAACAAAGCGACATAGACAAAAATTTCTTACATAAATTTTGTAGCTAAAGGTTCACTCTTAAAAATGGTATACCACATTTAACTAAAATTATTTATTTTGTTGTTAAAAATCGGCACCGAAAAAAACCTGACCGATTTGCCCCGGTCTCCCCTAATCAAGAAAATTTAACTCAAAATCAAATTTTGCTAACTTACAGAAACTTGCATAAGAGTATCTTAGAGAAACATCTAATTTTTTAAAATAAGTCTTACATTATACGAAAAATATAAAAGTATTGTATATAAATTTTTTAAAAAATGAGCCGTTTGTGTCTTGTTTATATATTTTTCGAATACACTTATAATAATTTTAAGTATTTTCACCTTTTCGGAAGTGGGTATTCCTCTGTTAGCAAATATGGAGAAATCTTTGATAAGGACATCCTTAATTAAATCCAGATCTTTTACAATAAGAGCGGGTGTCGCCCTAGCAAATATCCCAATCATTGGTTCATCTCTGTACTCGTTATATAATTCTGTCAAATAATCACCCACGGATATTTTATTAAGCATAACGTCTTTAAAATTACCCAATCCCGGTATCGGTCGTGGACCACAAACGCCACGTGACTTCCAAAAGTCGTAATTTGATGTGAGGAAATAATAAAGAGCGAGAATTATAACGGCGATGCCGCACAGAATTTCGAAGGGTTCCATTGTCCAGCAATCGCGTCAATTAGTTATCACGAATACTCTTTGACTAAAAGAAAAGAGAAAACATCGTTTTGTTATATAAAAACCTTCATCTTGTTGAAATTATAAATTTTGATAGAATTTAATCAAAATGCATCTTATGTTAAACAAAATATGAGTTTTAATTAAATTTGATGAATATCATTCTTAAATAAATATTGATTTAAGTAAAATATACTTAATTTAGCATGTCTTTTGAAGATGATAGCGTCAAAGAAACATTCGGTAAAACTCCATAAAAGGTACATCTCATCGATTTTATCGCCACCTAAATATGTTGTAGGGGAAGTTCTTCTGAGAAATTCTCCGCAAGAAAAGAGTAGGGGACGGTATTGGTTTAGAAGATATAACAAATTAAAGTTTCACAATTTTAATGTGTTTTCATAATAGACTTTGTTTCGCCCTGTAAGCAGGGGTGAAGGGGATGGACATTGTATAACGTTTCGGGTTTTTAACTTTCCAAGCAAAACGAGGTCCACCCCAACCTACCCCTGTTTACAGGGCAAAACGATTTGATTTATCATTGTACGGTTCGAGTTTTCAACTTTCCATGCAAAGCGTGGAAAAGCGTTGAACATAATATTTTTTTGTTATAACAGATTATTATCGTATGTAGCATATACAAACTTTAATGTCAAACTTCAATTCGTTGCATCTTCTAAACCAATGTCGTCCTCCACTTTTTTCTTATGGAGAATTATACTTACAATTAGAATACCGTCCCCTGCAACATATTTAAGTGGCGATAAAATCGGTGAAGTGTAACCTTTTATACAGTTTTACCAAACATTCCATTAGTTATATAATAAAGTTAATAAACCATTTAAAATATTCATGTGCATTATTAGTAATGTTAATGTTGTTCATATTGTATTGTTAGTATCAATAAGTATCTTATTTCCGATATTTTGCAATCGACGACTAACTAATTTACACTTAAATGTTATTAAATGTACCTATTACATCAGTTTCATGTTTCATGATGCTACACTGCGAAAGATAATACAGGCAATCTAAAAACGTTCGTCAGAGAAAAGACGCTAGAATGAATTAATATTTGCATAAATGCGCAACCACGTTACGTTATCAGGGTTGAGAAATTACTGAAAGAAGAAAAAATAATATAGGCAATTACTCTCAATATAGCGCGCTTTAATATACATGTACATAGATACATAGATAGATATTTCGTTCTGAAATCATTCAAATTTTCTTGAAATCTATAAGACATAGAATATATCACCGACTAAACAAATGAGTTTCTTTTAAAAAGTCAATTTGATGACCACGCGGGAATTGTTTAGCTTTCACTCGATTGTCACTTAAGGGGAGGTTACCGTTCAGAGGCCCAAAAAATTCATAAATTTTAGGAATTTTTTTTTTAATATAAAGTAAACACATTTGAAAAAAACTTTTTGCGGCTTTTATTTGAATACAAATGAAGAGTAGTTTATATTTTTTTCATACAAAAATAATTCAAAATGGCGGCTCCAGCTCCCATGACACGAAGCCGCGAGTTTATGCGCGCGGAGCGCTCTACAGCTTCAACGGATGAACCGATTTTAATAAATGACGGTGCAAAAGAAAGGAAATTTAATTTAGGGGGCCTTCACGAAGTGTTTTTTTCAAAAAATTGATTGCAAATAATTCTTTTCGAACGTTGAAGCAAAAAGAAAACAGGGAAAAAAGAGGGTTTTTTTTTCAAACGGCCACCATTTTGTTATACGGGGGTTTTTTAAAAATCGGAAAACGATAAGGCCCCCCAAATTTAATCTATTTTAATAATTCTTAGGTTTTTTTTGTTTCACATCAACTGGAAAGGCTGTGGAATGCTCCGCGCACATAGAACCACGCCGTGTGCGGCTTCGTGGACTGAGAGCTGGAGCCGCCATTTTTAATTATTTTCTTCCAAAAAAATTCTAAATTAGTCTTCATTTGTGTACAAACAAAAGCCGCGAAAAGTTTTTTCCAGATGTATTTATTTTATATCAAAAAAAAATTCCTGAAATTGAGGCATTTTTTGGGCCTCTGAACGGTAACCTCCCCTTAAATCTTAAATCGAGGAAGAAATTAAGTCACTTTCGCAAGAAAGTTTAGCGCCAACAGATACAGTTTCGATCTTAATATCTCTCGCGGTACTGGAACAGAAAAGAAAAGAGAAACGTGCAACAAAAGATCGTTCTTTCGCTTTTAAATCTAATTGTAAGCCCGTCCTCGACCTCGAGCGGTGGATCTATAGCAGCGGAGTGGGGATAAAGTAGAAGAGGTATAGCGGTCACAGACACGTCAACGTCAACGTTGCTTTAATGATAATTAATCAATGCAGGAACGAATGACTGAATGCACACACATATTACGCGCGCACGCTTGATGTAAAATAAAAAAGAAACCATTGTTCAGGGATTAAGAGGCACGTTGATAACGCTCGGTTTGCAACGCGCAATGTTATACTTCAGAGATACAATATAAATAATACAGTTTATCAATACTATCGATATCGATATTGCGTTTTATCCATCGCGCAACGACGTTTCGGAAAGGAGAAAATATTGCGCCGAAAACATCGCAAAATCGATTCCTCTCCGCTTTGTTAGCGACTCCGGTGAGCGGTTTCTTATCAATCGCTGATAATGATGATGAATGAGAGAGCGATTTCTTTCAATATACATACCCGAGAATGAAATTACAGAATTTGTTTCTTTTTCCGTCTTTCTGAAATTAGATGTTAGTACAAGCGTGACAGACGTGACATACCTGAACGCGGATGGCGGTGCGATATAATTGTATCTGCGTTATATATTATTGTGTAATATGTGTCAGCTCGCGCCAGGTTGTAAGTGATAACTTGTTATACTAGCACGCAACAGTGTAACTGGAGATAATTCAACTAACCGTCACTGCGTAGATCATGCGGAATTATAAGCGCCGCAACGCTCCAGCGCGAGGAGAGTACGCGCGCAAATTCGTGAGTCACGATGAATTGTGGAAACCGTATCGCTTCGGGATTTATCTCCCTCTGTCGAATCAAATGCATCTCGCTGTCGTGACTCCGCAAGTTACGATACTCGGAAAAGTCTCAATTGATTACAATATAAGATCACTTTACACTTAATGCATGATATATCAACATGCGGATTTTGGCGCTGAGATAAATCGTGGATAAATCTTCGATAATCTTCTCAATATTTATTAATTATATTTCTTGACCGGCCAAACTTAAATTGTCCGATTGTATTGCGAATAAATGTATCAATTTATCCTTAAAATAATCGATTCTGTGCTTCTCTCGACTGTACAATTATAGCCGCAATTGGGCGATAGGAATTACAGAACCTTGTTGAAGAAGCGAAAAAAGAGGTGAAATCGCGAATAAAGTTTTAAAATATGAGAAAAATTTGCTCATATATAATTATATATAAATGTAACGTTACATTTGTATATAATTATATATGGGCAAATTTTTTTCATATCCTAAAACTTCACTTTTTATAAAAAATGCAATGCAAAAATAATCTATTTAATTATTTTTAGATTCTTCCTTTGAATATTTTTCCTGTATATACTATATATTAAGAGAAAAAAAGACATGTGTAAACAAATTTGATATATAATTATATATATTTATATATGTATATTTATATATGTATATTTATATCTATTCATATATGAGTGCGTTCGAAAATAAAGTTTGGTTGGTGTTGGGAAATGGTGAAGTTGGCGGTATTAAAAATTGCCAACGCTGCGTTTCGTTTCTCCGCCAACTTCACCATTTCCCAACGCCAACCAAACTTTATTTTCAAACGCACTCATATAAAAATTTTTTTACCGGGAAGTCCATAAGTAAGAGAAAAGAGTGCCCGATAATTTTTGGTCGATTAGGTAATTATTCATTATTATACATATCATTATTAACCTAAAACTTCATTTTTTATAAAAAAATGCAATGCGAAAATGATCTATTTAATTATTTTTAGATTCTTCCTTTGATTATTTTTTTTTTTTGTATATATGCTATATTAAGAGAAAAAAAACATGTGTAAACAAATTTGATATACAATTATATGTATATATTTATATATATTTATACATATTTCTATTTCATATATAAAAAATTTGTTACCGGGTTACATTGGTGCTCTCCGACGAAAAGCGTGGTTGCGACAAAGGCTCTGTACAACCGAATTCTACCATGGATTTCTACATCGAAAACTTCATAAATTACATCAAAATGTTCAATAATTTCAATATTATATTATTATCGGTAAACCATGTATGTGCCTTGCCACCACTGAGATTTACTGAACTATTTACTATGAAGAAGGCACTGGCTCGGCTGGCGCGTGCCGAGAGAGAGGTAAATTAGAGGAATCGCTGTCTTTGTTATACAGTTAGAATGACAAAGACAACTATATCTTTCTCTCAGTAATATGCGTACGAGAAGTATATTTAACGCCTCTTCTGTAATGTCCCCCCCTTTCTCAAGAAACGATAATTGCCAGTCACCAGTGTACAATGTAAAACAATTCGACTGTTAGTTTTTTCTTTATAACATCCTGGAACATCCTAGCAGTGATAATCTTGTTGTAAAAATATGCTGCGTGTCATGCTTGTCCTACCAAAGCACATTTAAAATCCCATGCGCAAACTTCCTCATTCGATCTCTTACTTTATACATATAAAAAGAAATATTTTTGTACCGTAAAAGATTAATTACATGTTGGTATCACTAAATTATGCATGCAAAAAGTACATATTTTACAAAAATCAAATTTATATCCTGAGTAATAACAAAAAAGAATATATCTTTAAATAATATTTAATTACGTAATATACATGCCATGGTTTGATTATTTAATTATTTAAATAATATAAAATTATTACTATTTATATATTTGAGTGTCACATTTAATTCAATATAATTAGACTGCCAAGATCCAGTCTGGATCGTAAAATGTCGTTGCTCTTCTTTTTTCTTTATTTTCCTATCTTGTTCATAAGTGAATTATGACAAGTGAAACACAGCAAACCTTTTCAAGAAACAGTATATAAGTTTCATTAAAACAAAATATTGTAATTGTAACTTTGTTAGTAAAGACTTTTTTATAGCCAGACAGCAGTAATATTTTTTACAATAAATTTTTTACATAGACTTTAAATAATATGCTTATAATATAAGCATTAAATTACATCGATTTAGAAAGACCAAAATCCATTATCAAAAGTCGTGACAATTAATTGACCAAAAACCAATGGTCCGCGCATTGTTATGACGATTGTAATGATAGCCAGTTAGGTCGAATAAAAAGTCTTTACTGTTACCTACTTTGTTAATTATTCACTGGCGATGTAAAAGTTACTTATTCGGTGTAACTGTGTTAGTTATCTTTATACACAGTTCTCTCTCCTAAAAATTGTAAATTCTTAAATTGTGACAGCATCAGGGACAAGAAAGAAATCATATTTTTATCAAATGCTATTTAATAATTATATCTATCAACTATTTAATAACAGTTAATTCTGCAAATACAAGAAGATTTGTCGTAAACAGTTGAGCAAAGAATTTATGTACAGATATCACACAGAGAATGTAATATTTTTTAATTTTGATTAAATGATGATGGCTGTCCAGTTATAAAATTCGTCCTGTGTTATAGTTTGTGGAGATCTGATGTCAGTTAGATTAAGTAGTACTGTTTCCATCATTACAAGATCCGTCGTTACAAGACAATCAGTCAAATCGCATACATCAGCTGCGGGTAGGTGTATACGTGCTGCAGTGGACATTTCCAATTTATCATCGACTATTTCCATTGTGTAGTTATAATCGACCTTTATCATACAAGATTTATCATAGAAAAAGTTAAGTTCAATCAGAGAAATTGACATCATAAAGTAAATATAGCAATATACTAAATTTCCAATAAAAGAATTATTAGACTAGTTACTAAAATATGGTAAATATTTATATTTTATGATTCTGTCGTTGCGCTATTATGATGTGCCCTTTTGTAAATATAAGGTTCTCGATCCTAGCCGCACCCATATATACATATATATATACATATATATATACATATATATATATATATGTATACATATAATGTTTACAGTAAAGGATATTTAATATGACAGTAATTGGTTGAAGCAGAGTTATGAATAAATTAATTACGGAAAGTCATTAAAGCTGACGTGCAATAACTATTTTGTTTGTTTGTTAGTAAATATACAAAGCAGGAATAATAAAAATGTAAAGCATAGAAAAGTGGACGTGTACGTACCACTTCTATCCTGTTCAAGAAGTCGTCAACTTGTGCCGAATCGGATTTGCATTCTTTTCTCTTTTTCTCAATATGTATATGTGTGCTTGTATTTCTTTGTTGAGCGAAATGCTCCGCCATCGCAAGCGGTACAATTTGGAACTTGGGATCCTGTTTCGTCTCGTGGTCTACATAATAAGACACCTGCTTCGATAAACTGTAGCTGGTTCTTCGACAAGTGCCTAATGGTGTCGCTTCCTTTGCGGTAAAACCAGATGGCATATTTAACAGTTTAGTTATCATATCACCACTTACGTTGAAGTGATCAGCAATATCTACAATATATCCTTTGATTGTGCTCTCAGATTTTGTATGCACGAGTATATCCTTTACACCATGTTCATTGAAATTAATCACAAACCACTTTTCGTATTTGATATGCTCTTTTGAGATCACTTCTGTAATATTCAAAATTTCATTTTCTTCGATCTTCCAGGTAATGACGTTTTGTAAGAAACAGCGGATACCCCTCAATAGAAAAGGTTGACATATTAATGCAGCAGTTGTTTGTGTTGTTTGTGTAGTTTCGGGAAATTCTTTGTAAACTACAGCAGTTAAGTTAAAATCGAACAAGTATTCTGCATTAAAATTCTTCGTTCCTTCTGGGACGTTTACTTTGAGTGCTAAATAAATAAACAAAAAATGTATAGTCAGATATAGTATCAGAATATATGTATATTGTTATAAAAATTAATCTTTGTAATTATATTTTCTTATATTTTGTAATTATATGTATATATATCTTTTCCACTTTTAGATTACCCATAGAACTTTAACTTTTTCTAATAAATATATATATATATATTTAGGAGAAATTAAAATTTTAGGACTAAAATTATATATTATAATATATTTATGATTATATGTATTTTATAGACAATTATATATATATTTATTAGTAAAAATTTAATAATAAATATATAATTAATATTATATGTTTATTTATTGCACAATATTTGCAGACATTGTGTTTTACTTCAGATGTCCGTGTACTTAAAAAAAAAAGATATCTTTGCGACCCAAGTAGATGATAAAGTATTCGAGAAAAGTCACGAATAAGTACGGTATTTTTAGACTTGATAATTTCTTTTATTTAATTTTATATACATATCTCTTTAATTCATTTTTAAAATCTAAATGTTATAAAAATAATGGTTGCAGTACTTGTTGAAGGATTTTATGTACAAACTGATAAATACATATGATAATAAACACGTGAAGTTGGATTCGAATAGTTATATTTGTTAGCTTACCCAGCAAGAACGGGATGAAGGTGTAATTCAACAGCATCGTGAAACAATGTACTTCCTAACACACTTTCGCTAATCTTACTCTTCTTTCTCTTCTGAGCTCTTTATATCACAACATCACCGTTTAACGTTCGTGTAGAGAATGTCGTTTCAACCCGCTTGTTATGGATATACACACTAAAGGGCAACGATTCAACCGTTTCTTGTGATCAGGAGGAAAGTATAAATCTATCACACCTCAATATTCCCCCCTTACCTACCTCAGGAAACGAATCGCCAGTGTACAATGTAATACGATTCGAGCGTTGCCGTTGGTTCTTTTCTCTATACGTAAACAATATCCTGGCAGCGATGTTTACATCTCGCTATAAGAATATGCTGCGTGTATTAATGCCCTTCCTACCAACGCACATTTGAAATTCTCTGCACGCAAACTTCCTATTAGATCTTACTTTAATCTATATAACAAGTATTTTTGTAACCGTAAAAGATTAATTATATGTATCACTAAAATATTTATGCAAGAAACATATATTATTTTACAAAATATAAAATTTATATTCTGAGTAATAACAAGAATATATCTTCAAATCATATTTATAGTTTGATTATTCAGTTATTTAATTATTTATAAAGTTATTACTAATTATATATTTAAGTGTCATATTTGATTCAATAGAATTATTATACCTACTTTCCAATATATAATTAGACCAAGATCCAATCTGGATTGTAAAATGTCGTTTTCCTTCTTTTTTCCTTATTGGTCTTGTTCATAAGTGAATTGACATAAGTGAATCACAGCAAACATCTTCAAGAAACTGTATTAGTTTTATTAAAATAAAATATTGTAATTGTAACAGTGTTAGTTATCTTATAATTTAAAAATTGAAATAATTTGTTTTTTTCTCTCCTGAAAACTGCGATTTCTTAGTTGTGACAATATCAGAGACAAGAAAAAAGTCATATTTTTATCAAATGCTATTTAATAATATCTGTCAACTATTTATTAACAGTAAATTCTACAAATACAAAAAGATTTCGCATAAACAGTTGAACAAAGAGAATTTATATACAGATATCACATTATTATAGAATTTATATTTTTGGAATTCGATTAAAGGGTGATAGTGGTCCAACTAAAGTGCTCGTTCTGTGCTATAGTTTGTGGAGACCTGATGTTGGTTAGATTAAGCAGCATTTTTTCCGTAAACACAAGTGACCCAGACGTGGGATTCCATGGAACAGGTGGTAGTTGCACACCCATCGTAGTGGACATTTTTAAGTTATCATTGACTATTTCCATAGTATAGATATATTCCTTCTATAACAAGATGTATTATAAAAAAAAGTTAAGTTCGAGCAGAGAGAAGTTAAAACCATGAAGCAAATATATATAGCAATATATAATTATTTTCTAACAAAAAAATTATTAGACTATTCAAACATGGTGAATATTTATATTTTATAATTCTGTTGTTGCGCTATGTTTTGTCTTTTCGTAAATATCAGATTCTCGATCCTAGCTGCACACATATGTATGAAGTTCGCAATAAAAGATTTAAAATGACAGTGATGACAGTAACGGATTTTGAAGCAATTCAGGAATTATAATTACAGAACATCATTAAAGCTATTACGACGTGCAATAATTAATTTTTTTGTTTGTTAGTCTGACAAGTAAAGCAGGAATGATGAAAATGTAAAGCATAAGAAAAGCACACATGTACGTACCACTTGCATCCCGTTCAAGAAGGCCTTAAATTGTTTCGAATATTCGCAGTTCTGTCTGTCTTTCTCAATACGTATACGTGTATCTTTTTGATTAGCGAATTTCTCCGACATCGCCAACGGTATAATTTGGAACTTGAGATCCTCGTTAATCTCGTGGTCTCTACGTAGCGTATTCATATTGCACTTGGTTGTGCAAATGCCTATTGGTGTCTTTTCCCTCACGGGTAAACCGGATGAAAAATGCGCGGTATTTAACACTTTAGCCATTATATTACCACCTAGGTTGAATTGATTAGCAATATCTTTAATAATACTTATGATTACCTTGTCAGATTTTGCAGGCACGAGTATTTTCAGTGCACCACGCTCATTGAAATAAATTTCAAACCACAGTTCGGATTTCATATGATTCCTCGAGACCTCTTCTGTAACGTTCACATTTTGATACGTAAAGGTCGTTGAAGACGTGATGTTTTGTAAGAAACAATAGAGACTATTCAATAGATAAGGCTGACATATTAATGCAGCACTTAATTGCGTAGTTTGAAGAGGCTCTCTGTGTACTACAGTAGTTTGGTTGAAATCGAACAAATATTCCGCATTATAATTGCTTGTTTCTTCTGGGCCGACGCGTACGTTGAGCGCTAAATAAATAAATAAAAAACGTACCTATATAGTCAGATAAAATCAGAATATCGTTATCAATATATTATGTTTGCGTTTATTGAGAGATTTAATTTATCCACAAACTGATAAATATGATATAATGAAGTTGGATTCGAATAGTTTTCTATGTAGAATAATCTTGTTTTATATCTTACCCAGCAAGAATGGGACGAAAGTATAGTTTGTCAGCATCGTGAAACAATGTACGTACTTTCCTGACACGTTCGCTAATGTTACTCTTCTTTCTCTTCTAAGCTCCTTTATATCAGAACATATATCACCATTTAACATTCGTGTAGAGATCAATGTCTTTTCAACCCGCTTGTTGTTATTGATGGACAAATGTGGACAATGTATAATGTTATAATTGGACCGTCGGTTAATTCTTTTGTCTATAATGTAAACAATATTTTGGCAACAATGTTTACATCTCACATTTGAATCCTCTGCGCAAATTATATCCTATTAGATTTCACTTTATATATATAAAAATGAATATAGTTTTGTACTGTAAAAGATTGTATATAATTACATATTAGTATCATTAAAATATGTATGCAAAAACATATATTTTACAAACAATAAAACTTTTATCCTGAGTGATAGTGAAAATATATCTTTAACTAATAAATCTAAATAATATTTAATTATGTAATATGGTTTGATTATTTAATTATGTAAATATTTATATAATTATTACTAATTGTTACTAATAATAATATTCAACTAACATATTTATAATTTAATTTATTTAATATAATTATTGTTCCAATATAAAATCTGAATCCTACACACTACTTACGTGGAAAGCACGTGACTGTAGGGAATTAAGGTTGATTCACACTATACGGCACGGACCGTCACGTTCCGGCAACGACACGTACCGGCACCGGCACGACAAAACATTAAACAATAGGTCTGTTCGTTTTCGCTGCACTCTGAACTAGTGCAATAAGTTAGAATGAAAGAAAATATATTTGTCTCATTCTAACTTATTGCACTAGTTCAGAAGTGCAGCGAAAACGAACAGACCTAATGCGTTTTAATGAGACTGTCCACACTAACCGGCACCGACCTGCACGTTCCGTCAACGGAACGTACCGACATTGACCTAGTTTACACCCAGCCGTCCGATCCCGATTCACTCCGAAGTGAACTGACGTTTACACTGGAGTTTGTGCTACTCCGCTGAAGAAAGACGATTGAAGTAGATCGAAATTAACCCGTTTATACCTAAGAAATTTCACTTCTCTACGGAGTGAATCGGGATTTGACGGCTGGGTGTAAACAAGGTCTTTGATACGATTATACGACGATATACTTGCAACATGATAGGTTGGCAACACTGTAGCACGGTGTAGCTGTTACACGGTGTAGCACAGTTTAACCAAGTGTAACACAGCGTGTCCTTGCAGTACGGGGATTCACTGTGGGGCTTCCATAGACCTTGTCTATGGGGTATTCCCACTTTTTTCGGATCGCTAACGCGACATTCAGTTGGTTTCAACTTTCAACCCATTACGAAATACGACTCAGCGTTGAAAAGAATCTCTAAACGATAGCAAAAACTTTCGTTAAAAAGTTAGAAAATCCCCGTATTGGAAAGCATAGAAGATAGAAGTCTGTGTCGCGGACAGAATATATTTGAACGTGGAAAACGAGCAAGAAGAGACGAGTATTAATAACAACGCGCTGACCGTTTACGCCATGGATAAAAAAACGGAACAACAGCCGAAAACAAACGGAAAGGATACAGAAAAGGAGCCTTCTGAGGCTCTTTTGGCGAAGATCAAGGCACAAGTAGAGGTATACTTCCGCACTTTATTTTTATAAAGAAATAATTTAGTACTTTGTTTTACGTCATTGTGCAGCGAATCACGTCTCGGTAGTTCTGAATTGTAACGATATTTGAAGAAGGTATCAACTTATGTACTGTTTCCTTAAAAACCAAGGGCATATATGGGACGAGGGACGAGGGTCGGGAATGTGGGGATCGAACCTGGGCCTCGCTGCGATTACGAGTCGACCGTTCTCACACGGAACTACGTGTTTTCCCGTTTGTTTCTTCTATTTTAATTGTTATTTCTTTTTGCAGTACGGCAATGTAAATATGTAAAGATTGTAGAGGGATAAATTTCTTATTGAAGAAACTAAACTGTAGGAAGATTGGGGTTGAACCTGGAACCTGCCTGACTAAAGCCAATTGTGTCCACGATGCTAAAACTGCGTCCGAGTTTTGGTTTAAGTTAATCAACTTGCAGCTCTTACAGAAAAGTAGCAGTTTCATTAGCTTAAACCGAAATTCGGACACAGTTTTAGCGTGGACACAAGGCTTAAGGGCGCGTGCACACGAGCGACTTGTATCGCGCGGCAGAGTACTCTTTCTCTCTCTATCTCACGCGGCGTCTCTCTCTCTCTTTCTTTTTCTCGAAAGAGACGTCGCGTGAGATAAGAGAGAGAAAGAGTACTCTGCCGCGCGACACAAGTCGCTCGTGTGCACGCGCCCTAAGGGCTGGTTGTCCTAATTTGTTGGTAAACTAACTAATAGTTAAATAATTTTATGTCTGTCTTTGTCTAATTTGAAAGAAAAACGAAGACATATATATGATTTAACTATCTTCGTTAGTTTACCAACAGGTTGGAACTATTGGCCCTAAGTCGACCGTTACTTCTATATTGTTTTAATTTCTTTTTGCAGCATTACTTTGGCAATGTAAATATGCAGAGGGATAAGTTTCTCATTGAACAAACTAAACTGGACGAAGGCTGGATACCAATGACCGTCATGTTAAGATTCAGAATGCTGGCTTCTCTCAGCAAAAATGTAGACGTAATTCTGAAGGCTTTGGAAACCAGCGATCTCATGGAAATATCTGAGGACAGGAAGAAGATACGTCGCTCGCCAAAGCATCCTCTACCAGGATGTTACGTAAAATATACGAAGGATCAGGAAGCTCGAACAGTTTTAGTCAAAGGCTTTCCGACGGATATACCATTTGATAAACTGTTAGCCTTTTTCGAATCGTATAATTTGCCATTTGAAAAGATTGTGGTAAATATATTTGTCTAACATAGAAATAAGTAAATATATGTTTTTAGGCATGGAGTAAATCGTCGTTCTAATATTAACTTGGTAGCTGTAAACAGAGTAAATATAATTGTCCTTCTCTCTAATATTAACTTCTTAAGGTTCCTGGATACTCACCGCGGCCATATTGAATTCCTGCTATCGAGGCGAGGAAAACAACCTATTTAACCTATTAATTTTGTCGTCCACTAGATTTTCAAATAAAAAGACATTTCGATAAAAAATTATTATAGATCGTTTCATAACACTTGTAAAATTGGCCGACAACTATTCTTTTCCCTCCACAATGAACAAACAGTCACAAAACGAAGCCTAAACATAGCGTTAATTGTTTACGCTATGCTTTATAGCTGGCTTCGTTTTGTGACTGTTTGTTTATTGTGAAGGGAAAAGGATAGTTGTCGGCCAATTTTAAAAGTATTATGAAACGATTTATAATGATTTTTTATCGAAATGTCTTTTTATTTGGAAATCTAGTGAACGACAAAATAAGTTGTTTTCCTCGCCTCGATAGCAGGTATTCAATATGGCCGCGGTGAGTATCCAGAGGTGCGATTCTGTGACATCGTTATGCGGATAACGATGTCGTTATGTTGTCGTTGCGCAGCTTTTTTCCCGCATTATACCTGCGCAATGACAATCGTTATGTGCATAACGAGTTACAGAATCGCACCTGATCGCACCCCAGGAGCCTTAACTATAAACATCTGCTTATATACTTTGAATCGGACAAAATAAGACCACAAACTTAAGACCAAATAATCAATGTCTAGTTTTATCAATGTCTATTTCTTATTGCATTTGATGGTTATTTAAGATTATTTGGAAGATTTAACATAAGGTGTCGATATAAATATCAGAATTAATATAGATAGGTAAATCAAAAATTATTTTTAGTGTACTTGGTATCTTAGATGATTTTGTTTTGCAGACGCGAAAAGCAAATTATATGTTCAAAGGATCTGTTTTTGTGCAATTTACCACTTTCGATGGCGCCAATGCATTTATGAAAGCAGAATCGGTAAAATATGGAGATACCGAATTAATAAGGAAATGGGCGTAAGTAAAAGTATATCTGGAGAGGAAATTGACAATATATATATATATTTTTAGATATATATATAATTTTGATGTTATTTTTGTAGTGTGGATTATAGTGCAGAAAAAAAAAAATATCCTCATTATTTTTAAGAGCGTAAAGTTTATATCATATACATACATATACTTAATAAGTTACGACTTTATATAAGCGCACATATACTTAATACATATATGGATTATAATGTGGATTATAAATGCAGAAAAAAAAAATATCCTCATTATTTTTAAGAGCGTAAAGTTTATATCATACACATACATATACTTAATAGTTACGACTTTAAATAAGCGCACATCAAATAATGTATTAATAATGATTGTTGTACCACAAAAATAAAGAGTCTATCAGCCAAAGAATGAACCTACTATATACAAAATATACCTACATATATGTTTATGTATATCGTACAAGCAATTATATATAACGTCGTTGTTTTTATATCGCCACTTTATTGAGAGTGCTGTATTCATTTTTTGTATTTTGTAATATTCCGTATTAAGGGGATCCTGAAGTCGTATGAATTACCGACATTACAGTTTCTCAATGGATCTTTTAATTGGCTTTATAGAATTGCAAAAATCTTTTATAGAATTAAAGTACGCACAAAAATCTATACGAGACAACCGCGATTTTATATCAAAAACACCAAAAAATTAAAAATATTACTTATTTGGACACATACAGCTGTCACCTGACGACAATATTTGCTTAAAACAAAAATTCTGCAGTTTATACATACATAATGTTTATCATCTAGTATTGGGTAAACATGTAGGAATAATATCGTGCAAGTAGAAGTAAGATTCAATGCGTACAAAAAAAGATCCATTGAGAGAAAGTTTTAGTAATGCAAATTGATGCAAATACGGATGCAGACTGACAAGAAGAGCAGTATTGCCTGCATCAATAGTTGCCGGATCTTGTCAGAGATGGCGCTGCCTGCAATCTGACAAGGACAGATATATCGTATAGATATCCGTTAGACAAGGACAGGTATAGCACGGTAACACAGAAAACATAGTAAACGATCGAAATTATCGATTATTTTTAGTTCCGTGCTAGATCGTGGCGCTGTCACGTTGGAGTTTGCCTGTCACTTCAGGATCCCCTTAAAATACGCGCTAACTTTCGTCCGTATCCTCCCCATAGACCTAGGAATAAGAGAAACTGAACGTGAGCCTGCGGGGGGTGCGATGCTGGAGTCGTCTGTTTTACCGACAAAATGTAGTTTTTGCGCACGTGCCTTTTTTATTGGCTGTATAGAATTATAAATCCTTTTCCAGGATTAAAGTATATAGTTCACCGGGTACTCTGTTTCGAGGCTCTCTAGGTCTCTAGCTCTAATACTGTATTGGCTTTAAAAGAAAAAGCAGCTCAGTGAGCGCTTCAGTGATTTTAATATGACTGGTTCTTGCCTTTGATAATTGATTCTTCTCCGGATCTAACAATAAGTGCAGAAACCAATCGTAATGGGGACGGCGAGATGACAAGCTCAGCGCAGAGGGCAGCACCGAGATTGGAGACGTTTGAGGTCGGTATTCATAGTCGGATCTTATATTCAGGACTGTCTTAAGTACAATCTTAAGATGACATGAACCAATCACAAAGCCGTATTAGCATCTTAAGAAGTTACTTAAGACGGTCTTGAAATAAGATCCGACTATGAATACCGGCCTGAGTCACGGTGAATTACGGATTCGAGCATTTATTTTGACTATTTACCCCAAAAATCGCCTGTAGCTCTTTGAAAACGATGCTGCTGATCACGAATATCGCAGTTAAAGTGCGATTTTCTTATTATTTTGGCCGTAAATACGAGATTTAGTGATATTCGTAAATTTGGTTTTACGTCTCGAAAAATTGATATTTTTTCATGAACTTTGTCTTGTTGTATTCCTTAAGTTGTTAGAATTGGAGCTACAGAGCCGGATTTTGCAGATTGGCTCTTAAAAATTTATAATAAATACAATTAAGAATTCGGAGGTATTAGCTACACCTGAACCGCGGCGAGCTGTACTTTTATGAATTTGAGTGGAGAAATTTGGAGAATAGCCCAGTGATTGTGTGAATTGATACAAAAATTAAGATTCCAAAATATTCCGTTTATGTATACAGCTTTTCTCGTAATAACTAGAGTGGCTCGCGCCGTCCCCATACGTAAAAGTCGTGCCGGTGCCGGTACATACGTATCGTTGCCGGAACGTGACGGTCCGTGCCGTATAGTGTGAATCAACCTTTATTCGTAGCTCGACTGCATGGCGGCCACGAATACTTCGTGATGGCGGCAAATACCTGAGAGATATAATTAAACGAGTCCACGTTCTCGATGCTGTATCTTTTCAATGACGGTAATACAATTGCATCTGCATTCTGCTGACGGGATCACGGGAGTAAACAAACTTGACGATGCGCTTCAAGGCCTTCAAGGCGATTTGTGCGATTTCTCGCGAAAAAACGCAAGCTAGACTTGGTCGGAGTGGAGTAGCGGCGGAGTATAAGCGGACCGTTCCTTCCATTCGGGGTGAAAATGAGCGTGAAACGGTACATCCATCCGAGGAACAAGTACAAACGACCGCCAGATTACAAGCAACTCGCGGTTATGTATCCGGAGTTCCGTGAAATCGCGATGATGGTACTTACGATATTCTCTACAATTTATAAATTGCAATACAATGTATAAAATTACATTTGTAACGCGAAAGAAACTTAATGTAAATTTTTAGTAAATAATTATATCAGTATCCCAGACGGCACCATGTCCGAAATCAGGACATAAGACGTCTTAAAGATGTCTAAAAGATGTCTTAAAGATGTCTTAAAGCTTTCTGGAATCTTGCGTTATTGTAATCTAATATAAATATTATACATATATTTCACGTAACATAGTGAAAGTAATATAATAATATGCGCTTTAGATCTTGAAAAGTGAGGAAAAAATCAGTAAAGTATAGAGACAAATATACGAGGTTATAGAAAATGTGCCAATCTATTACGTCATATCTTTTCTTCTTTTATAATATTTACGTCTGAGGGAATGTAGATGTAACTTGGATGAGACGTAGAATTAACAGAAATCTTTTTGTCCTCTTGGTTACCTAGGACTTTGCGGGGAAAGTTAGGATTGACTTCAAAGAGAGGAGGAGCCTGCACGTGCTCACAGAGACGCTTCTGAAGCATGATTTCGATCTGCACGTAAGCATCCCAGCAGACAATCTGAATCCGGTGATTCCGCTGCGCTTGAATTATATTCTGTGGATGGAAGACTTGATGACCCATTCCAAACTAGAGATGGACAAAGTCACAGGCATCGACATAGGTGATCATAACTTCATAAGAAACGGCTTTTGGGAATGCTTTCCCAAAAGTTTCAATCAAACTTCCAAACGTTGCATCTAGGAAATAGAAAAAATTGAATTATTGCACCTATATATTATGATAGATACTAACAATAAAGTAATGAATGTTACAATGTTAATCAACTATAACGGTAAAGATAACTTTACATTGAAATAATGCTTTTTAATTAAAATGATATTAATGATATAGTATTATATGATTCGATTCATTCATTTTGTGATGCACTTGCATGTCTAATATTATATTTATTTAGATTGCCATTTAAGATCTCTCAACAATTTTGTTTCAAATAGGAACAGGAGCAGTTTGTATATACGCTCTGTTGCTGGCCAAAATCTACAAATGTCAAATGATTGGTACCGAAGTGGATAAGGGAAGCGTGGAGCACGCCCAGAAATGCATAAGGAGAAACGAATTGCAGGATTTAATTGAAAGTAGGTTCTGTTAAGCACCCTCTTTTCTAGCGAAGGGAAATAAAGTTAAGAGATGACACTTAGAATTAAATCTTAATTCCATGTAACGGGATTTTCTGACGTAGTAATTACAGTGAACTCCGATAAAATTTTTAAGGACGTGGTACGGACTGATAGAGTTTACGATTTCTCGATGTGCAATCCGCCGTTTTTCGAGAGCGAGGATGACGGTTTCGAAAGAATCGCGAAGGTTCTGCCACCGAGAAATGCGCCCACCGGAAGTGACGGTGAGCTCAAGACCGAAGGTGGCGAAGTGGGGTTCGTGATGAGGATGATCGAAGAGAGTATCGAGGTGGGAGATCGAATAAAGATCTACAGCACAATGATCGGTAAGAAAGCCGATCTGATCAGTTTAAAACGATTGCTAAGATCGAAAGATATAAAGAATATGACATGGACGGAATTCTGCCAAGGGCACACAACACGGTGAATAAACCTATTAATAAATAATTAATAATTTTTTTAAATACAATATCACCATTAATGCAGATTGATATTAGTTTATTAACTACTTAGGCTGCGGTCCATTTGATGCTACAAACGCTCCAAAGCGTTTTTTGTCTTCTTTCTTTATATTGAAAGAACGGATGCTTCCAAGCATTTGTAGTGTTGACCGCAGCTATAGTTATATTATATCATTAATTACTTATTACTTATTTAGCTTATTAAAGCTTTATAATATATTTGTCAACAGATGGGGTTTGGCCTGGAGCTTCCTACCGCAAAGTATTGTAAATCTCACTACAGCACCTGTCATCAGAAAACACGGAAAATCCATAGTGCAGTCGTTAAAGAATTATAAAACTTCGATAACGTTTCCTGCGGAGGATAAATTTTCCTGCCTAGATGATATAATAAGCTTTTTGAGATCAACGGCTGAAGAATTAAACGTAACGCATCACTTTCCTTATTTCTGACAAAGTTTGTGGATTATCAATGATTCAGAGCTTTTTGAACATTTCGTAAGCTTTAATTTTATTATTGCAACAGGTCAAATTGCACGACTTGCCCGTTCCTGAAGATAGTTTCGACGGCTGGGCGTGTCAAGTAACGGCAAGAGAAAGATCATGGGAGCATTCGCGCAGAAAGCGGCGTTTAGCGCAACGGATTGCGTTAAAACGAGCAAAAGTTGAAGATGACGAGTGTATTGAAGCGAATACGTGCGCTGAAGAAACTTCGAAAACCGAGGATGGCACAACGAATCCGCATGAAGAAAAATCTAATAAAGAATTACCTCACAAAGGTGTTCCCTTGCTCGTTTGTAAGCTCTGGGTAGAGACTGATAGTCCTGACGATTCTCAGGATGTAATTACACACTCCGACGAGATATTCAGGATATGGATGGTGTTCGAAAATGGGTGTGGCGGTTTGGACGCGTTACATTCGCTGCGACAGTACCTTATAAACAAACTGGGAGTGAGGGAAAAGATTCTAGATAATCCGTCAAAGTTTAAGAGAAAGAAAAAAAAGTAAAAAGAGTCGCTGTTCTAGTCGCAGTCGGGCAGCAAATAATTAAGGATATGTTGTCCACAATATCCAAACCGTTTGAAATAATCGCAATGCAAGCGAGGTACACTGCTGGATATTTCTTTAGTATAAAAAAGCAAATATATAATATTTCTGCTTTTGAGTTTATTTTTATTTTTAATACGTTCTTACCATTGCTATTTTGTAATCTGAAATAAAAAGCATCTTATACAATTTTATTATATATGTACCATATATGTATGTATATCTGAAATTTGATAAAAGTATCTCTTTATAATTTCCAAGATATAATTGTTATTTCCTGACATAAATCCGATTTCTTAAAATTGCAGTCTTATGTACAATGCGTAAAAAATAGAAAAATTTTCACTTTTTATATTTCAAAGTTTCATATTTTCGAAAGAAGTATAACACCTGCGAAGGAGAAAGGGATTTAGATGAAACACTCCTCTATTAAGGCTCCTGCCTGCTCGCCTTTTCTATTCTTATTTAATGACGTCAGAAGCGAGAAATCGCATGCCAAAAATTCTTGCGGTTTTACGTTGAAATAAAAAGATATATTCATAAAACCCAATTTTGTAATTAAGTCAGAACATTTGTAAAATATACCGAACACTTTCCTTTGGCTTTAATAATTACTAAGTAGTCGTAAAATTAATGTGACATGCAATCTACCTTTTTAACCTGTCTTCTTTTATTTTTCATTTTACAGCTATTTATTGATTATCAAAGCCAAAGGAAAGTGTTCGGTATATTTTACAAATGTGCCGAATCAATTACAATTGCGTTTTATGAATATATCTTTCTATTTCAACGTAAAACCGCAAGAATTTTTGGCATGCAATTTCTCGCTTCTGACGTCATCAAACAAAGACAGAAGAGGCAAGTAGGCAGGAGCCTTAAAACTGTAAATAAACTAAATTGAATTTCTCAGGTACCCTATATTGTACGAGGAATCCTTTAATACCGTGTTACTACAAGAGGCCAAACGATATAACAGTTTACTCGAAATCGTGCAATCAACGTTGCAAGATCTTTTAAAAGCTTTAAGAGGCTTCGTTATCATGTCGGAACAGCTTGAAATGATGGCTACCAGTCTTTATAATAATAAAATACCAGCAAATTGGCAAAGCAAAAGTTATCCTTCTTTAAAACCTTTAGGTAAGAAGATCTCGATCACGAATCAATCAATATGTAATATAATCTTTCTTTAATTCTCAAGTTATTATCAAGCCAGTTATTATAAAAAATATTTTTTATCATTTTGATTAGCCGGATGGTTCGTCGATTTAAAAGAAAGGATTAGATTTATAAGGGAATGGCAAGATCAAGGTATACCGCCTGCATTTTGGCTGTCAGGGTTTTATTTCCCTCAAGCCTTTCTAACTGGCACGTTACAAAACTTCGCGCGCAAACACGTAGTATCTATTGACACAATCGATTTTAGCTTCAAGGTACGCTTTCAGCTTTTAATTAAATTATTGATGGGTCAACATGATTGACGCGTAACATATAATAACTACAGGAGAATAGATGTGAGAATAATTGATAGGTATTTTCAGTTATTTGAGAGATTTATTTGGTTATAGTTGAATAAAACTTTATATGTAGGTTTTAATTTATAGTAATTACAGATATAAATACGCCTAAAATTATTATTAATTAACTAATAATACGTATAAATCTAAATTAATATTAATTCTCGTTAAATAGTAAAAAATCGT
Source organism: Leptothorax acervorum (assembly GCA_035220615.1). NCBI lineage: Eukaryota > Metazoa > Arthropoda > Insecta > Hymenoptera > Formicidae > Leptothorax > Leptothorax acervorum. Next base: position 84,075 of record JASTWQ010000543.1, read on the forward strand.
CGTTGCAAAAATTTTTAATTATGCTAGTCTTGGCAAGATCGATAAATAAAGAATATATATTCTGAGCAAAGTCATGCGCAATATGTTGCATGTCACAGGTTTTGTCTTCCAAACCAACGCAGAGACCACCGAATGGCTGTATCATTTACGGTCTTTTTCTGGAAGGCTGCCGGTGGAACGGAAACTATCTCGTAGAGTCTCTACCAAAGGAATTATTCACCGGTTAAGTATTAATAATGTTTCTATTACGTTAGAATTAATTTTACGCTAAATTATTAAAAGGTATAAGTATTATTAAACTAATGAGATACAAATAGCTGTGCTTCGCTAAGCAAATTACATTGTTTAGTCACTCTCGTTTACATGACACAGTATTGTTCACTTGTTGTCCAGACATACCGCCGATTCTCTTGTTACCGGAAATTCATCACGTAATTCCGCTTCATGGAATTTATATATGCCCTGTATACAAAACCATCGAGCGGTCTGGAACTTTAAGCACAATAGGGCATTCCACGAACTTTGTTCTAGCGATTGAGATTCCAATTGATAACCCGCAATCACATTGGATAAAAAGAGGAGTGGCATTGATATGTACTTTAAATTATTAACATTTCTCTATTATATACCACAGCATTCATGACTTATGATTGACGATTGTTAAAGTTAGAAACTTTATATACATGCATTAGTTATATTATAATCATAATAATAATGATTGCATTATAATAACAATTATATCTCTCAATAAATTATGAAACAGCATTTTTCACTGATAAAACTTACAGAATCTTTCAAAGATGTTATTATTATCCTGTTCAGAAAAATATTTTGCACAAAAAGATGTCCCACTTGTATTCTATAAATCATAAAATAACTATAAAATTGTATACTATTACAACAATTTATAATTACGTAGAGACGTAATTAAGTGTACAAATCAAGTTTTTGTTTTATTAATCTCTTATAAAATAAATTATATATATGTATCATGTATAACGATACATAATATAAATACGTAAACAATTTAAGAAGATATTTTATTTCCATATCTTTTATTATATTTTAAAAACAATTTCAAACAGATATCAAATAGATATTTTATTCATGATGCAAAAATTGTTTATTGAACTTAAAAATAGCTTAATCAATGCATTTATTTGTCGTTTTCGTATAATTTGGGATCCTTGCGACTATATCGATCATGCGCTGCAGTCGACCATTTATATATCACAGCTGACATTATAAAACCTGAAATAAAAAATATTAAAAATGCAATTGAGGACAATCATAAAAAGGAAGGAAATTATATTTTAAAAAATAGAACACATCAAGAACACGAAAGTAGAACACTTCAAGAAAAGTTGTTTTATACATAAAATTGTCGGTTGGAGTGATAAATAGTTCCTAAAAATAAAACTTTATATATAAGTTTTCAATAAATAATTCTTGTATATAGTGAAATTTTACATCTTTCTTTTTGTAAATCAATAAGAAATTATTTCAATAAAAAACTGGTTTTTATATCATGAAATTATATGATTTCTTTTAACTTTTTTCTTAAAATATATGTACATTGTACATATTCAAAATATACATTACATTGCAAGAATTTGTATATATAATTTGAGTTTGTCTCTATTATATACCAATTTAATATAAAAATATCCGAACTGCAAAATAATTAAGAAACAAACTATTTATTTTAACAGTATAATGTTCTATTTAAAAATCTGCAAAAGAAATAGTAGCTCTAGCTTTTTCATATTAGCAAAATAAAAATATTTTGCATAAAATCTCTTCTTAACTTCTCAGATTATAATAATAATCCAAATTTTAATTTTCTACAAATAAGAGTTTTAAAGATTATACTAAATTATCGAAATGCCAAAAATTTAATCAGTTTAGCTTACGTCTTATCAACACGAATGTTGTTAAATGCTTAAATGTGAAACTTGTTTCTTGTTTATGTATAGAGATTGAATACAATATATATTGTAAACTAATCGATCATTTACATTTTCAGTTCAGCAGTAATTTTCAGTCTTTTTTATAATACAATAAAAATACACGTACAGACAGAAATTTATTGTGCTATGAATAGTGGTGTAAAATTAATTCAACATTTAACGACGTCTTGACGTCGTTGAGCAAATATGTATAAAAATGTTTAGTGACGTCATATTACTGTTTCAAACAGCTCAAAGATTAATTTTTATTTCGGTTAAAAGGTAAAAAAAATATCAACATAAGAATAATATTTTTGATAAGTTAAGGGTTTCTAACATTAAAAATTTATAAAAATAAAAATATGTGTATTAATACAAAATTATTAGCGGAAATATCTCAATATCTGATCTTCCTTTATCTAAAAATAATTTTTGAAATCAATTTTGTAAAATTGAAACATTGCTTGAGTTTATACACGCTTATAGTTTCAATATTGTGATTTACTTTAAGCGCATAGGCTTTCCGCTCACCAAAAGCTTTAATACACACGATTTCAATAACATGAGGCTTACTTATTTATCTCATATTTTCCAAATATTCGTGCAATCAAATAGGCATATATTCAGATTATTTTGAGAGAGGAAAATGGAAAAACAAAATTATAGAAAAGTGCAGTAGGCATAAAATGAATTTTATAGTTCAATACAATCAGCAAATGCATCTGGATGTAAAAAGATTGTAGTCACGTAAAACAAGTTGCTTCATAAAGTTAAAATTTTCCGCCTCTCTGTGAGTTGGATCTGAATTGTTATTCATGTCTTATAAAATATTGCCAATTTATTCTAGAAAAGAATTGTAATATCGAAAACCGATATTTCGAAAATAAAAATCTGCATATATTTCTAATTATAAAAAATTTTAATATGCAAAAGGAGATACAATTAATAAATTATCAAAAATTAGTTAAATGGGTAAACATTTGTTAATAATAAAACAATATAATTTAATTATCAAAAACTGCTTGATTATAGAAATAAAAAGTAATTATATCTTGTTTATTTGTTTTTTATGCAGCTTGTCGCTTATTCATTATATTTAGGCATTTTGATTAGAATTTTAATACATGTTTAAGAGTTTATAAATTCTACAATTAATGCAATTCTAACAATTAATGTATTCAAATATTTTTTTTTGATTAACATGTTACGTGTCGTTAATTATAATAAAATATTTAGATCTTTATACGAATGCACACCTGGGAGCATCGTTGGGAGCGCACGCATTGCTCTGTTCAACAAATTGGGCATTCCGTGCGTTATTGATTTTGCCCAAGCTCGTTGCTCCAACGGCGATAAACCGTAGTACACAATTCTACGAATTCGAACCGGTAAATTGCCAAATTCCAAACCCATTTTGCACGAAACGCAACAGAACGGATTGACTCCTAATATATCGCTATCACTGCTTTCTCTGTCAAATTTTTCTCAATTTGTAAAAAAAAAAGAAAAGAGAAAAAAAGACAATTGCGAATTTAACATGCCGTGTAGCGCACTCTTATTTGAAAATTAAAACCTTAGCATTAAAGATCCTAGCTACATCAAGTGATAAGAGCAATGACTATCGGTAAAAGCTAACTCCGAGTGTGATGATATGGAAGAGAGCTCTTCTGCCACAGGACGATATGAAGCATTTATACATCCCGAATCCTGGATTTTCAACAAAGGATCATATACATTAATACATTAGTTTAAATGTACGTGTTCATTTTTTAGAATAAACTCTAGACCGGCTACAATAAATTAAACTATAATATATCCGCAAGATTGAAGATTGATCAATCGATTTTCTTTATAAATTCTATAGTTAAATACATCTATAATTTTATTTAAATAATTCTTTACACGAGATTCTATATCATTCAACTTTATAATTAAAATTGTAAATTGATTTTAGTTAACACTAATTTATATTTCTACACAGATTGACCATATCGCTTTTTAGTCATCGAATTTATGTACCTTTGGGTATCTAAAAAAATTCTCGCTAACTCTACAGATTCTAATGGATAAATAATTTTAACATACATATATACTATTTACTTGTTATAAAAATACATATACGTATATATATGTCACATCTAACATATTAGCTCTAAAATTTTTAAATAGTTAAAAAATTGACGTACCTTTAATATTTCTACACGTTTTTATGTTCCTTTTGGTTTTGATTTATGTAATATACATATATTTGTCCTTTTTATTGTATATCAAGCGTTATTGAGATAGTAAAAAATTTTTTCGATTTTTTACAGATTTAGTTTAATTATAATCATCGTATTCTTCTAAATGTTTAAAAATAGTCAAATTTTATTTAAAAAATAGTAATACGCGTTATTTTTATGTATCATAATATTACACAATATTATTATTATTACAGGAGAGAAACCTTAGCATTTATTGATTAATACTACCTAATAATTAAACTAATTATATAATTCTTGTTATAGAAAAATATGTATGATTTTCCCCAGTATATTATATTACTCATTTCATATTTATCATATACATATATATGTATATATATATATATATTTGTAAACTCCGTTCCTTTTTATTTTTTATGTTTCCCAAATAACCCGAATTTAATTTATCATCCGGGCTATTGTTTTCTAAAATGAATACGCGCGGTCCCGGCAAGATTTCTTTGCCTCCGGCAGCAGGCAATGATAAGAGGGCACGTGGCAAAATCGGCGCATGCTTACGCGACGACGCGTAAAATTTTCGCTGCGTGACCTAGAATCTTGCGAGCCCGTGAGAATCGGACTTTCCATGATCATCGACCCCTCCGTCCTCCGTGCTGCGTCCAGACTATCGCGGCGACTGCGAGGTGCGACACGTCAATAAGTACGATATAGCACAAGGACACCTGTTTGCCTCGATCAGCATACACGCCGGCAAACGTGCCATTTACAAACGCGTTACGAGCAACACACACACACGCAATGATGTGATTACAAAGTTTACATTTAGCCCGGTGTGACGTATGAGAAATCCGCTTTATATTTCATTCCATCATTCGATACAGTTACGTCAGTTCCTAGAGCTAGAAAGAGAGAGAGAGAGATCCAAATTCAAACGAGAGATTTAAATCAACAGGCTAGACTCTAACAATAATTAAAAATAGTTGATTTTGTGTAATCAGTTATGTATTCTCCCGATGATTAAGTATATCTTGTGTGTGTTTATAGGAAATATTAGAGACTTTAACAATATATAAACAAATGGATATGATAAAAGAGAGCCATCCGAGTAACAAATCGAACCATTTTTCTCGCAAGCGTATTCTTTTGCGCAACGAGATGCGCTCGTGCCGTAACATATTTTAACAAAATTACCACCCAGCACGATATAGCGCTTTGTATGGAGACCGCCGTCGTATATTCATCGCAGAATGTCCTACTTCTTGGCCACGCGCCGCGGCCGTTCAATTTGCACGATTATCTAGCCGCGGCTGATACGCTGAAAAGTCAGTATACACGCGCGGGATAGTTTCAATTATGGCAGAGTGTCGACGACAACGACGATGACGGCGAGGCAGCATATGCCTCCGTTCGCACCGTTTTATCTATATCCGCGCCTGTTGCGCCTGACCACCCCTCTCTTTATATTAGCCCTCCCTCCTTTCCACCCTACACGCCGCATGCCCTGTATGCCTTTCACCCGCGATCACCCTCTTTCACCGCCTCTCTACCGTATCCCTCCTTTCTCCCTACGCTTGACGGTTTGATACATCCCGGCGGACCGTGGCAGGAGCGAGGTAAGAGGAGAGGCTCTCGCACCCTTCCACCCAAGCCGACCTTCCACCCTCCGATGCTCTTCCCCCGCATCTCATCACTCCCGAGAGTCCCGAGTCCCCGATGCCGAGTGGAGTCGTGCGCGCGAGTCAGTTGCTGAGGTAGTGGGCGACCATATACCACAGTCCAGAGACCAGCAGCAGCACCAGCAGCAGCAGCTGTAACAATAGTAGCAGCAACTGGCCAGGTCAGCACCCACTTGTCTGTCGGCTGACCGCGGCAGCTCTCGACACGATCCTTAAGCCTTAGCGACTACCTGTGCGATTTTCGAGTGCCACCTGAGGGGAATTAGGAACGCGGCGCCGGTATAGCGTGCCACTAATTAGCGCGACGGTTAATTGCCGAAGACCACGAACTGCCAAGAGCAACTGACCGCCACGCGTGCGCGCCCCGTGTCGATGTGAGACCACTGACCAGCTGCAGCCTGTTGCAAGTTGCAAGCGGCAGATTATGACGTGAGTCCACCAGTCCACGGTCCTTATTCTTCTTCTTCCCCTCTCTCCCGTTTTCCGTCGCATCTTTCGTCGATTGAACGACCAGGTTCTTCTATACGTAACGTTCAATCATGTTAATTGATTGCGTTTTATATATATATATTAATTATACGCACGTCGCGCTAAATACATAATCATAGCTAAATATTCTATCTAAATTAACATCTAGAGAATCTTGAGCTTCATTTCTGATAATCTTGAAGAGAACCTGCAGTTATTTCTCCATCGGTCTCAAAATAACATTCCAATATTTAAATGTACAAGCGCTATACGAATGCTATGTTGGACATATGGAATATTGGCACTCGTTATTCTTACGGTCCAACAAGCATTGATGATACGTTATCGATAAACATATCCAAAACGTATTTACCTACGCTCTTGATAATAATACGCCAAACACGCATTTATCTAAATACTGAATCATCCTTCGATCGATTTCGCGCGCGGTATGTCCAAAAAAATCCACAAAATACCGCGGATGCATAATTTATGCACATGCAGCAACGTAATCGAGCGGATTAAATTACTTAATTACGAAGCTTACGACGGGTGGAAAGTTACGGGGAGAGCTGCGGTTGTTTTCGTTATTAATAATAAGCCGCGGCCGTAATTACGCGCGTTCGATGCGCGCTGCGTGCGGCACATACACTGCCGATACGAGCGTCATCGATTGATTGTCGACATCAACATATAACGCAATCGCACACACAATTTGGCTCCTTTTTTCACGGAGGGGATGCCGCCTGCTTGCCACGCGGCAAAGACCTAGTCGCTAAGGAAAATCGAGCGTTCGAAGAAAAGCTTCGTCAACGAACTTCAACATTTATGTATCTCTATCTCCTTTTTTTTGCGCCGCGTACTGCTGCGCTCTTTGGGCTGCATTTTCCAGCGGGCTTTATTCCTTTTTTTAACGCGGCACGCGCTCGTGGCGCGGCGCATACACGTCACTGTAATAAGAAAAGTGTAAAAGACTTGGAGAGAGAAAGAGAGAGAGAGAGAGAGAGCTGCGAGGTATGCACCATGAGAGTATCGATTCTGCGAGGCAAATATAGCCACTTTCGTTGAAAGTTCCTTTGTTCTCTTTACCGCAGTGAACCATATGATAGCGAGTAACGCGCGATGAACAATGGCAGCAGATAGCAAGACGGCGCGGCCGCGGCGCGGCGAGTTTATTGAATTTTCTGCGGGAAACTTGCATCCCACACAGACTTGCATTTGTGAATGCGTGCATGCATTCTAATCCATGTATAGACGAAAAGACAAGACATTCTAATCCGGTATATGGTATGAGAAATCTCGGAACCTTGTTTTCTTTTCCACAATCAGCGTTTTCCACTTCTAATTAGCACACTTTTAAAGAACAAGTGCTCCATACATGAAGCTTTATACATATTTCTATTTATAGTGCTATATTGTTTAAAATATCACGCTTTGAATTGGCAATAGCTTTGAAATTATCCAGCAACATTATGAAAGTAATTTGGCATATAACAGATAGATTATATATACGTTCAAACTCCACTCAAATCAAAGATGCTGACGTATATGGTATATCTTTGAAATTTATTAACGATAGATGAACAATTTACATAGCGTATATAATGTAAATGTGAAAAATTCGAGCGACGAATATATAAAACCAGCTTTATATATTCACCAAAGTTCCAGTATCATAAAATGATGCACTATCATAAAATGATTAATGCTGTGGTAAAAGCTATTTTGGAAGTTTGTACGAATACCATAATACCTATATATTTCGAAATATACCACAATGGCTGGGGCTGAGGAGCAACCATCGATTTACACAACTTTGTAAGTTATAGAAACAAAGTTCGCGACCTCATTTTTCTTGTTACATTCGCGTTACCTTGATATATGTAATGCTACGCTTTATTCCCTACGTTCTCACGTATATTTCTCACATGTCGTAACTCGTCTAAAATCCAATATTATGTCGAGATGCATCAACACGTTGCAACGAATCATCGAATGAATAAATGGAACAAACTAATAAAAACATAATTTTAATTTTGTATCATGAGAAATTATCTTGCACATTTTTGAAATTTAGATTCTTTTATAGAATTATTAAAAAGTAAAATAAAATAGCTAGCCTCTTACATGATTGTACTGACTCACTCTCACAATCAGTAATTCCTCTTTCTCAAAATGAGAATTTCCGCGAAAATGAGAATTTCCATGTGAACGTATCATACTACTGTTCGTATCGAACGGTTCGTATGAATACCATACATTGTTTCCTTCATTTTACACGGCGAATATACGACAATTCAAGCAGCTCGCTTGTAAAAGCTATCACCGAGGTGTGATAATATCACTGTGCGGAAACACATTTCGAAACCGCGTTTGTGATAGGCGATACCAGATTTCCTGTGAGACTCGAAATGCGCATCTCTCGTCGTACATTCCCGTTGTCGTTCCTCGAATATTTCTAATTTCCCGAGTCCCAATAGAGGACACAGGGATTACGTCGTATGCCGAACAGGAAAATAAATGAGAGAACGTGGGCGTCGCGGCATCCCACGCCTGGAGAAAAATCCTTTACAACTGCCATGGGTATCGCCAGCCGGGAGAGGAGAAAGATAATAATTCACGTCATATATGTCGATATGCTCGCATACGCTGGACACATTAATATTCGAAAATGACGGGATTAGACGGAATTGCTGAACCGGGTTGCGTTACAGTACGACTGTGTTAAAATTTCTCTTTAATTTCAAGATAATTCATATAAGGAAATGACATGTATGGAGTACCGTTATTAAATTTATTTCTGCGAACTGTTATTTCTACGAACTGCGTACAATACTTTTCTTATTAATAAATTAATATATCTACAAAGAACGTGGAAGTTCTGTTATAGCTGATAAAGAGGAAAAAGTTGAAATCTTTCAAAGAAAAAACTCTGATAAAAAATTGTTTTCTGTTCGCGAACTTTTCTTGTTTTACATCTATTTATTATATATTATTATATATTATTATATTTATTTAGTTTTAATATTATTTAGTTTATTATATTTAGTTTTAAGTTTACGCAGGCTGAAACAATGCGCCCTACCGGTTTCTATTAATTTGTTATTGCGATAAATATTACCACATGCCTCGGTGGTCGAATTGGTAAGACGCCCGAACGGAATACGAGAGATTCCAGGTTCAAACCCTGGCTGAGGTAATGTTTTTCGCCATAAATTCTTTATATTAATTTATGATGCTTAAATTAGCATCAAATGATTTGTTAGGGGGGGGGGGGGGGGGGGGGGGTAAGGGATTTTAATGCTCCAACGAAAACTGTGTTTTCAGTCCGATAAAAATCGGCGCGCGGTTTAGTATGTTGGAAATTCGTGTACTTGGAAATACACGAAAGATTTAAAATTTATTAAACAAATTTTGAATCTCTCGCTTTAATATCAGCGTATAGCTCTCATTTGCCTTATATCGTGTCTTTGATCATTATATTTATTATTATATATAATAGAGAGAGAGAGAGAGAGAGAGAGAGAGAGAGAGAGAGTACCTACCTATATATTATATACTATTATATATTATTATCAAATTATTTTAATAAATACAAACTGAGTGATAAAATTAAAAACAAATTTAAATTAAATTAAATAATATATTGAATTTATGTATCAAAATGTTTTACAATTATAAAAACATATATACATATATATATTAGCAAATATGTAAAATATTATTAGTAATGTAAAATGTAAATAAAAATACTGGTACGAAATCTACACGTGCAAGTTACTTTTTGTTCTTTATATGCACTCTTATTCGAGATCTAAATTAAGTTTATAGAAGAAACAATTAATCTTACAGCAGAACCCGCTAAGTGCTACTTCAATTTGCCTCGGAGAAAAACGGTTTTCATGTGGCTTCCGGATGCTGTGGTACTTTTCTACAAACAGTATATTTATCAAATTAAAGGTTAGTGATTTTAATGTTACAATTTTACTCAAATTTCGATTGTGAGTTTTATTTCTTCCTGCATTGTAGCATTATTAGGCACAAATATTATACCCCAAACTTTATATGTGTATAAATATTAAATGTGAATAGCGAATATAATTATATAATTTTCACGAACAATAAAACAAATAAATAACATTTAAACTTTACATAAGTGATAGATTACATATGGTTTATTTTTACAGATAGACTGATTCTACGTGAAGAGAAGAGACGAGAGAAAGAAAAACAGAAGAAAAAAGAAGAGCAAACAGTCGGTTGCAGACAAAATAACTCACAGCGAAATGGATGAACCAATAACACGAGGTAGATGGGTTTGCCCGAATGATCGGCAACTAGCGTTGCGAGCAAAGTGAGTTTTAACATTAATTGGCAGCTAAAGTAGATGTAAATGCAAATAACGACACGAACTAAAACCATTTCACCACGTTTAATAAGGAAACATATAGAAGTGTCTCCTTTTGAAAGAGTTTGATGGACTTCGAATATGTTACGAGAATAGTTAACAATTGAAAACATATTCTGCTATAAATGCTTTTTCCTTCAATTAAAATAATGTTTTGAAGTTACTTTGGTATCTATAATGATTTTTAACGAATATCGTTGAGATTATGAAGCATATGTGAAACTTTCAGATAAAATCTAATTATGATATAGATATTTAATGCACTTTAATGTTATCAAATAAATAATGTTATGCTTTTTGTTAATGTTATGCAATTAATGTTATTTAATGTTATGCTTTTTGGTATATCCCTATTTTCATTATTATTTATGCAAATTTCAAAATTTTTACAAAAAGTAAAAAGCACCCTGTTTCAAGAGTTCATACCTACATGTATAACAAGTTGTAAATATTGTACATAATATGCGTCGCGGCCATGTATACACGTAGTACCTGGCACAGCAACTTCTTCAGCATTATATACTACAATATAATTGCATATATACGACAAGGTAACAATATAAGAATAAATATTCGAGAATAAATAGTTGCATGCATAGTATGCAATATACTACACAATTATATAATAAAAAATTTTGTGTATATGACAGAATGTTTTTTATTAAAAAATATTCGGTATATACGATTTCTTCGAAGAAGAAATGCTGAATATTTCCAACATAATGTTACAATTAAATAACTGAATAAGAGCTTAGAATCAGTTAAAATTGAAATACACAAAATAAATAAGCATAAATAGATTTTTCTGTTTTTGCCTTCGGTAAAAATCCAAACATAACGTGAGCATCCATGTAATACGATTGTCTTGTTTTTCTGACCTATATTGAATACTGTAGAAGTGCCATATAGAATACTTTTCCTTTTTTATCTTTTTTAAAAATATATTTGAACAAAATATGTCAAAAGTAAATTTTGGAGGTTTACCTTTTGTAGTGTGCGTTTTCAAGTTTAATATTGTTCGGGCATCGCTCGATATTTTCTACATTTCTGCGTAGGAGTGAAATAACGCAAATGCGTGATTTCATCTGTCCACAAAGTGATATGTCACAAAAGCTCTTTTTGAAGAGAATTCTTCAAAACTTAATTTGGCAATTTAAATTTTATTAAAATAAGCGATCAAGGGTTTTGAATTAGTCTACTATGTAAATACTTCCAGTTTGTGAAACTTTTAATCTCGTATTTAATCATTTATTATTTATAGATTTAAACGGTTCTATGTTAAGGCTACATTTTGGTCACCGCCTTTTAATGCTTTTATAGATATAAGTAATGTTTCTTTAAATGAATTTTTATTTATATTTGGCATGATCAATTCTGTAAAATTAGAAGAAATAATTCTGTAAATAATTCTCTTCAAATTCTTAAAAGTAATATCATACACAAATTTATAGTAATAAAATATAAAAATCAATTACAAATTATCATCATGTTGCGCAATATGTTGTATATTATGCATACATGGTGCAATTACGAACATCTATCTCTGTTATTATCTTGCAATATGATATGCAGTGCACAGAGCGTGGATTTATCGCTTGCTTCTTTTAAAAAATGCAATTTTGCAAAATAATATTTTTATACATATACGTGCACGAATTTAGTGTAAAATGCCTTTCAATATCTCTGTTTTTATAATTTTAAAATTCGCAAAAATAAGAATATGTTATATGAATAAGTATAAAAATAGGAATATGTTGAAAAGTATATTATTTTGTACAATCCCTCCCCCTATATAAAAAGTTATAAAACATATTAAATTAAAGCTTTTATCTAAAATGTTTGTTATAGTATACAATTTTGACGTTATTCTCTCAAAATGAAATATTTGCCTGCTTCAAGCTTCAACGGATTATTTCAATCCCTAAACGAGAAAGCACTTGTAACAAAATAACGAATATTTTGTTTTCATCTATCCTACAACTTTCCTAAAGCTCATTTAAATTAGAGAGAATATTTTTTATTTAATTCTTTGTAAATTTATATCTTATAAATAAATTCTATTTTAAAGAATACTCATATTCTTTAGAGTATTCTTAGTAAGAATATTCATATTGAAATAAAGTATCTTTATTTTTTGCAAATAAATCGTAAAGTTTTTATGAGTAAAATACACCATAATAAATTGTGCTTAAATCTGGCACACAGATTGCGGACAGGATGGTCTGTGAAAACGGGATCTTTCGAATCCCATGGTTGGGGACAATATTCAAATTCCTGCACGAGCAGTTCCAATCGTTGCGGACAATCTTACTTGCTCAGTGACGATGAACGGCAAGCCATTATCCAGGTAAACCTCACAGTAAAGCAATACATTTTACGATACATTTCAGCCTTTATTCCGATTTTTCGATTACTATTTTAGTACAAAAATGAAATCAAAATTCTCTCTACTGAGACTATAAAACACATGTTATTTTATTTCACAATAAAAATATCATATTATTTAAAAAAAGATAGTTATATTTATTACTTGTGAGATTAAAACATCACAATATTTGAAGTAGGTAATTGGTAATGAACTCATATCTATTATTTCTCATATCAACGACTAATAACGTAATACACAATATGGTGCAAATTAGAAATTTGCACATTGCTTCCTCATCCTATTATTTCTCATATCCAACGACTAATAACGTAATACACAATATACTTTTTTAATATTTAAGAACGCTTATCCCAAGTTATCTATACAAATTAGGTATTGAATAATTTCGAAGCTTTTTCCCTGATGTAGACAAGAGTATCCCTAGCAATATAACCACACTCTACTTGACCCACTTAATTATGCATTTTTTAGAAGGACCGAGAAACTACATGGATGGTTAAATAGTTTCAAAGAAAGATTGAAATTTATTTATTAAAAAACATCGTCTTGATATATTTAGATTTTCATATTACAGACACAGAAAAGTGAATTTAAATGGGCTTATTCATGACTAGGTATAAAAATATACTTGACGTATTTACAGAAAAGCAAAAATTGAAGAATTTAATTATCTTTTCCTTGTCAACAAAAGTATCCCTAACAGTATATAACCACATTCTATTTGACTCATTTAATTATGCAACTTATCCTTTCACTTTTACCGAGAAGCCACAAGGGTGGTTATAGTTTCAAACAGGGATTGAGAAATTCATTCATTAAAAAATATCTTCTCGATATATTTAGATTCTCGTATTACAAAAAGAAATGTAAATGGGTTTATTCTTGATAATAGAAATATAATTGACATTTCTTGTCAACCGCACCTACAGCGAAGAGAAAATTCAAGAACTTAATTTAATAATAATACAATGCACAAAACTTAAATATAAATAAATTGTAAAAATAATAAAATAAAATTAATTTTCAAGTTCTCAAGGAAGCGGCGGTGTTCGCAATCTCTTTCAAATCATCTTTGTAAGAATCGATTTCAGTCTTTTGTTCCAATTGATATTTTCACAGGTGATACAGAGAGCCGAGGCTCTGGATATGTCGGAGCAGGAGCGAGTCGGTAGACTCGTTGAAAGATTAGAGAACATGAAACGAAACGTGTGTATCGTGACATCGACCAGGTCGAATGAGAGACGCGGTTGCGGAAGGCGGTGCTCCGGTGGAGCTCGTTGCGTATGTTCGTGTGCGCTCTGCGGCGAAAAGTTCGGCGCCGTGCTGGGGGCGAGTGCGAATCTTTGCAAAGACTGCCGCAAATATATCTGTCAAAAGTGCGGCATCGAGGCGACCAGACTTAATCCATCAAGAGGAAGCGCCGGCGACGACGAAAATGGCGCAACTACTTCATCGCGCAGCTCGTTACGCGTCGTGAGATTCGCTCAGGAACGAGCAGGCGTTCAAAGAATCGTTCAAAGATCCCATGGCAACGCACAGAAGCAGTTCCTCTGCCGAATTTGCGCCGAGACCAGAGAGATGTGGAAGAAAAGCGGCGCTTGGTTCTTCAAAGGCATGCCGAAATATATTCTACCGGAGAAGAAGGTACGTGGAAGAGTGCAAAAGACAAAAAATTTTCCACATCGCTATATTAAGTTCGACAACGCGTTTAAATCATTTAATACACAGTATCCGAAAAAGATTTATTTTAATTATTTTTTCTATCTTTGCGGTAATTAAAAGTTGCTTCCTATGCAAAAAAAATATAATTTATTTTGTATATGAGAGAGAAAAATCCTGCATTTAAATTAAATTTGTAAAACTAAAATTCCACGAATAACTCGCTTTATAAAAAAGCCGAAAAACTATATAATTGAATCTACGATGTAATTAAATTACGTCAATTTTTTCTATTATGTCTGGTCATCTATGTTTTGAAAATATTTCTCTAGGAGAGAGAGAGAGAGAGAGAGAATTCTACGTTAAAAAAATATTATTTTAACTTTTCTTGTCCAAAAAAGTTTAAAAGTTACTAATCTAAATAGCACGATTAAAATGTCTTTACAAATTACTTATTTAGAATATCCTTTAAAACTGTGTGTTTTCAGAACTGCTTTAAGATGAATTTGATCTGAAAATAATAGAAAAAAATAGAATTGATCTAGATTGAAATTTCTATCTACACATCAAATGAAATCAAATCATCGCGTATGCTTCCAATGCAGATACAATCGAGATATTGAAGCACACTGCAATGGCAATCACATTTTTCTAAAGCATGTTTTATACACATAACAGAACAGAACATGTATGACAATTGAGTTTCAACGATCTCCTGTTGATATTGTATCGTATATCTCGATCTTTGTCTATTTCTTTTTTGGTACACTATGCTAACATATTCTGTCAAATTTCGAATGTAACAAACTTGGTTCCGCTGCTGCCAGTTTTTTTTAAATATACATAGCACAATAGATATTTTTTTAAAACGCCTATTATTAATATACACAAGTAGCAAGATCACTTATGAACATTTAACTTCTTCAGATCTCTCTCTTTCTTGTATTCTTATAATCGTACGAATTTTTACATAGGAGCGGGGATGGTCACGACCTGGTCACAGGACGTCGACGTGGACGATAGGCGGCCCATGCAGGTCCTTGGACTCAACCGACGCTCAGGATTCCTCGTCCGACGACGATGCTGCACGACGACTCGCAGTAACCCGCGGTCACTCGCCTACAAGCAATCGCGAGAGCACCCCCACCAAGCTGACAATTTCGAGTTCTGCAACCAGTACCTCATCGCCGAGAAGTCCTCGAGGAAGGCCGAACGGTCTGTCGCCCTCGGGCTATCGCGAGGACGCCAGCTCTGATAGGCTGGACAAGTCCTGCCTGTCGATCGCGTCTCAATGCAGCCGACTTAATTCGCCCACGGGCTCAATCAGCACCCCTCGCTCGAGGGCAAGCGGCAGAAGCCCGAACGAACCGCAAGTGGAGCAACGCGTGTCCTTTGAAAATATTTTCGTAGATGACGAGAAGGCCAATGAAGCGGATGACGATGAGGAGGAAGACGCCCAGGTGACTCGCAAAGACGCTTCCACATCTACAGACCGATCGAAGGGCTCTCAGGTACAATCTCTCAGGTAAGGTAAGAACGATAAATGAGCTGACAATTTGAGTCGAGGTTCAAACTTACGCGAGGAATCACCCTCCCGCAGACTAAAGGCACCAACGATAGCGACGACGCCGACCACGCCGGTCGAGCGGTTTCAGACTATGGGGAAGATTCTCCAAGAGAAGAACGCAGAACGGGACGCGAGCAGATCCTGCTCGGATCAAGAGAGCTCTTCCAGCACTCGCAGCAACAGTCAAGTGAAGATGTCAAGAACCCCGGAATATCCACGAGGTCAATAAAAATGTCTTACAATTTTAGCAGCAATAAAACAAAACTATATACATATATAATTATTGGTCAGAAAATTGTTCGCCAATAAAACACATAAATTACTGCGATTAACGTAAATTTTGTTTTTACATAAAGCTTTTGCTACTAAATAATATTAATTTTTTTCTTGTCTTAAATGAAATGTATGTTAGATGATTTCGTGAAAAAAGACCACTCTGGAATAACATTTCTTACTAAACATTGCAATTTTTTAAATAAGAATCTACGGACATAAATAATTTTGACATTATGAATAATTAAAAAGGGGTTTTTAAAATTTTTCGTCAATTAATTTTACATTTAAAATCAAAGATATTTAGCAAGGTATCGTTGGAACTTGAGACATTAAAAATAATTATATCCAAAATTTTAGTGAGAAAAAGACTATAAAGACATAACTGTAGCAATAGAAAATCAATAATCGTATGTAATTTAATTTAATTTAATTTAAAGAAAATTAGACATATTGAAACCGAAATCTTGAAACCAAAACAGAAACGGGACAAGATTATGGGACTATCGAAGCCTGCTTGCGATACGACCCGGCAGATCAGTGCCTCCAGTGTAAGGTGGAACGTGCACGTCGTCTAAGGCCCATGGATATCCAAGGCCTTGCCGACCCCTTTTGCAAGCTGAACATACTGCCCGTCGGGAAGGCTTCGACGAGCAGACGACTGCGAACGAAGACGGTGCACAAGACGCGCGATCCCGAGTTCAACGAGACCGTAAACTTTTACGGAACGACAGAAACCGACGTAAAGCTCAATATTATAATGCATGAATATCAATTTGTTTGCGATGATAAATAGTGCTAGAATTTTCTCCTGCTAGATCTCGACTGGCAAGGCGTTGCATATCCTAATCATCCAGGATGACCCCTCGGGCCAGGATTTCCTGGGAGAGGCGAGATTTCCCCTACACGAATTGCTACCATATCAAACAAAGCATTACAAAGTTTCTCTGCAAGCTCATTATCCAGTATGTTGAATACAGAAAAGTGTGCTTTATATACAATATAATTAAACCTGTCAAATTTAATCTAATTCAAATTATTCATAATAAAATTAACTTTTATATTCAGTATGACAAGCACAGCGGACGAAGGCAAGCTGGCTACTCTTTCTTCATTTAAGATAAACGTTAATTATTCATAGAATAAGTTTGTGTAATTTGTACGACAAAATATATAATAAAACATAAGAAATAAACTTCTTATATTCGATATGTCTACAGTGTCGATTATTTTGATGCAGGTGGACAACGAAGAGGAAACCTGGGGCATGTGTTCAAGTGGTCGCGGGCAGATCCAGCTAAGCCTGAGCTATTGCACACGTCGACGTGCGCTATTAGTCATGGTACATTGCGCCACGAATCTCCTGCCCATGGACAGCAACGGGTTTTCTGACCCATTCGTCAAATTAGCACTCGTCGAGGATGCGACCGACAATCATCGGCAGCAACGGTTCCTAGATTACTCGGCCGCTCGCGTTACTGCCAAAAAGGGGAAGAAGACGGCCGGCCGCGGCTCGCAGAGCACGAGCATCAAGCGGAAGACGCTGAATCCAAAGTGGAACGAAGAGTTCGTTTTCGCGACTCGCTTGACGGAGCTGATGAAGCTGACGCTATGCCTGTCCGTGTGGGACAAGGACTTTGGCAAGAGTAACGACTATCTGGGTACTGTGAACTATCATTAGTCCATTAGGCGAATTATCGTTATTCTACATCCCTTTTTCTTCTAAGTTCTGAGCGTATATTAAAAATTTACGGTCTTGAAAAATATAGTTAAAAAATTCCGTATCTCATTTGAACGAAATAAATTAGCTATAATAACACATATAACAGCAAAATTTAATTTATATATATATATATATATAGGTACATATATATATATTTTATAATCATAATTAGAAATTAAGATTAAAAGATATCACAAAACTCATCGTCATTAATATTAAATTTCTGTCTTTTCTATCACTTATTTATATGACTGGTTTGTCTAAAGATATAGCCATTATTTATCATTTATCTTTCAAAAAAATTACGTTATTTTCCCTATCTTAAGCAAATGAAGAACAGCGGTTTTCCTCCATTATCATAACTATGATTATAACTGAACTGGAATTAAAATTCCAAAGTTGTCGACTCTCGTAAATAAGGTTTAAATATCTATTATCCGATCTATATAAAATACTTATATATTTTATCGTACATTTATACAATTTACAGGCGGCCTTATGCTAGGTTGCGGTAGTAAAGGGGCGCGTTTGCGACACTGGCTAGACGCAATCAAGTTCCCGGATCATCGACATTTAGCGTGGCACAATCTGGCGGAGATGGAAGTACCTATGGAATGATAGCTCTGTTTCAATGATCGGAAAGCAGGTCAAGATTAAATACACGAAGTATGCGGGCTTTATCGACATACGCACATACGTGTTGTATACGTTTACACGGATATACGCGCACGCATACGCTATAGTATATTTGGCGCGCGTGTTATCAATCTGCGTGATTTATCGTTGCTCAAAAATTAAGTATTATAAAGCATTAAGAGGTTGATACGAAAATAAAGAAGTTGAGAACAGAGTGCCATTCTGTTATAATTTTTTAACAGTGCCTTCACAAAAATCACGCGCATTATATACATTATATACATATAATCTCTTCTTACATTCATATATAGATGTGAAGATTTTTTTAATAGAAAACATATTAATCATTACTCTCATCAGAGGAATCTTCCTCTGCCTCTCGCAGCCATTTAATAAATGGCTGAACGGCGTTTTTCACTTTTATATGAAGCGCATCCGCGTCTTCGCCAGTAGACTCATACCACTCTAAAATCTTTTCCTCCGACAGTATATCGCGATCGTAAAATTGATGCAACAAGTGTTGCGTATACGGCAGTAATTCGTCGGTTGTACTAGCAACGTCTTCTATAGCACGCAAACAATCCTCCTGCGCGTCTTCGTTCTTAATGTAATTCGAAATAATAGTGTTAAAATAGATTATCATAATTTTCAGGTTCTTTTGATAATTCTGATTATTAACGGCAGTCTTTGTTTCGGAAAGATAGTGTGACGGCAGACTGAGAACCGCTTTGATGACATTGTACGTCACCTCGCGGATGGTGACGTTGTACGCGTACCTCGAAGAGTTTATTTCTAAAATTAAATTCTCGCAATTCAGCTTATCCTGATAACCGCGTAACAGACTATCGATAACTTCGGACAAGAACATATTCGTGTCGTCCGGAATTGGAGAATCACACTCGAGATCCTCTTCGTTGCTAGACGACTCTGTGAGCGAGCAGTCATCGCAGCTGGTTACATCGGTATTCTTAAAGTACAAAAATCCATCATTAGCCTCGAGATCTGACATCTTAGTCTTAGACACACCGGAAGATACAGATTCGATAACGGTATCAACATACTGACTACGAGCGGTAATGTCAGTTTCCGGATGCAATATACATCCATCTATTTGGCTACGATACCTAACGATGCAACACGAAAACAAGATACTGTTCTTAATAGTGCAATTATCTTTGATTCTAACATTTGGAAAGATATAAGAATTATGTATAGTAACGTTACTACCTATGGTGCAATTGTCTGAGATCACAGATCTCGCAACTTTAGTATTATTTCCTAACGAACTGTTAAATCCAAGAATGCAATCTTTTTCTAGTAAACAACCTTTAGCAAAAGTAGCAGTTTTGTGTTTATATGTACTCCGCGGCATACATATAAAATTCTTCAATAAGGGGAAAGCACTTGGAGCAAGGGGAAAACTATGTCTACGCAAAATGTCCTGGGTAAGCATGTGATAAGCCTTCCACGATGTAATTGGCAGGGCATAATCCTCCGCGTTTAACTGCTGCCAATAGATCCTCGAGTCCAAAATCTCCTCGTTCATCAATACTCCTCGAATAAAATCATCCATAGTCTGAAAACAAAAATATTTAGCATAGTAAATTGTATATTTGTTTTATTATTACATGTTGTAATTGTAACGATCGTGGCGCAGAGTGATGTGTGCTGTTCTAGTAAGCCAAAAATTCGAGTTCAAATCTGACTAAAAATTCGTCGGTTTTTATTTGTCGCCACGATCGCTGGCCTCTCGGAAGATGATGGCAGCCCACCGAGAGTATCTTGCCACGAAAACCTCTCCGTATTTGGAGAGGGAATCAACCCTCAAGATTGAGATAAGTAGGCTGACAACCTACTTCCAAAATACAAAATCTCAAAAATTCTGAGGCATTAATTGATTGACTGATTACGTATTATAATTTGAGATAATTATGGTAAAATTGACGCTTCAAATGACAAAGTAACTCAGCTTGTTACTCACCTGAAAGTCAAAGTTATCAGCAAAGAGGGGCAAGACAGACGGCGAACACAAGTAAATATGTGTATCCAAGTGGCAAGACTTAATTTCAACCTCGTTGTGATCGAGGAACCAATTCAATTCAAGCTTCACTTTTCTCTCGCTGTCCCTCAGTTTAGTGTAATACAGAATTTTATTGCTGTTCTTATCGGATACAACTAGGGATGCTTCCTTGTTGAGATAAGAATCCCTCGTCGAGCCAAAATTCCGTAATACCATAGTCATGGTTGCCCCCTTATCCTTCTCGACTCTCAAACGATGAACGCTGAGCAAGGTCTTGAGATCCGTATTGGTAATTGCGTTCCCGCGAATCAGTACGAAGTATCCCCTGATCCATCCTTTTGTATCAATATCTCGCAGAGCATCCCCGAGGGATCTGCAGCCGTCGGATATGATCAGCGAGATCGTAACACCTTTGTAAACACTTTCCTTCGTGTATTTTTTTAGTAGATCCACATGACTGCTGCAGTAAAGGAACACCTCTTGTATCCTCGACTTTATCAACGTTTCAATCATGTAATCGAGAAGAGGTATATTTATCACTGGCATTAGAACGCTCGGGAATATATTTTGCGCCGGATTTAATCCCGTTGTGAAATCATCCGCAAGAATAACGGCTTGCAGAACGTCCTTCTTACACATTTTCGTATTCATGGTCTCTCGCGGATGGTCGTATCAATAATTCACTGAGGTGCAAATCGACAAATTGTCAAGAATCAAAGATTTTAGATAGGCGTGTTCGAAACGTGCACGAACACGTGAGAATTCATGTGGTAATCCACGAGGTAATTGTGGTTAGACAGGATGCTTGAAGTTTAAGTCACTTTTTCAAGGTTTACATTACACGCAATTGATGCACACTGCTATACTTCTTTAAATACCTCTCCGTGAGAGTATATGGGGGAAGTATGTTATAAAATATTTCTTTAAAATTATCAACACACAAGTATCTGACGCAACTTCAAACTTTCATTTAGAGAACAAGCTTACTGAATAACCTAAAGAAAAGATGTGTGATTGTGAGACGGACGACGGTGGGCTGGAGCAACGGCGCTGCGCGTGCGCAACGCTGCGTGCACTACCGCAATCGAAAACGTGGAACTTTTGATCTTCCATCACACTTGCCGATAATATAAAACTCTATATACTTTTCATTATGACGGTAATGAAAAACCTCGCGTTTGTCGGTTACCACGAGAACTTGACACGCTCTCATGAATAAATTTATGAACGATGACACGTACGAATAAAATTATTAGCTTATAATATAATGTAAAGAATAAATTGGCGCAATTAATTATAGAACGATCAACGATCACATACTTGGCAACTGGCAGTCCTGGAACTTTGCATCTCGACAAAGCAGCGAAAAAAATCTGCACGGGATCGCTCCATCAGTGCCGGGAACGTAGAAGTTGATCGCCAATGGCAATACCGAAATCATTACGATATTTAATGCGTCATGAACATCCAGCAAGACACTCGCGATAATTTCTCGCTCGCAAGATTTGTATTTAATAAATAGAAACAATCGCGAAAAATCACGGAACGATTCGAATGCGACCGTCATACATAACAGTCGCGGACGCGATACGTTCCATGTCATAACTAAACGTAAACGCGATTCGAAACTTGAGTGTGGCGCTGCGATGTGCGATTCGCGCCATTTGCGGATTATAGAACGATCAAAATAGTGAACGAATCATATTACAGCAATTAGATTCGCTTTAATATTATTATTCTATATTTAATGTAAAATAAATTAATATATTTAAGCGTGTATATATATGTATATATATATATATAACAAAAGATCTTTATATATTCCAAAAGATCTTTATATATTAAATTTGTTCGGCATGCAGGCTTCGAGCTACATCCATCCGTTGATCAAATAAGAAAGAAAATTAATTCGTTAAATATTAGGTACTTCGATCAGCTGTAGCGTCTCTCTCTTTCTTTCTGTTAGAAATATTTTCAAGAAGCATAAATGGAAAGGAAATCTTGAAAGCCCGTGGATGAAAAGTCTCATCTATTTTTTTTCTCTAATGTAAATTATTCCACACTATCGTGCATCAAAAGATAATTAAATTTCGATTAACTTTATTGGTAATTAACTTGCCAAATAATATATCTAGTATTCTGTTGGATAGAATAATTTTTTATTTAATACATGGAAAGGAAAATTATAGAGACAACGAATTTTGTATAATTAGAAATGTTTTAATTTAATTAGAAATAATCAAAAAGAATACAATAACTCCTATATATCGTATCCTATACCATTGTTACTATAATCGTTTAGTGATAATAAAAATCGTAAAATTAAAGAAAAAATAAAGAAGAAAAGATTATAAACTTGAGGGTAAAAAAATACAGATATTTATTGTGAAGCAATTTTTACTTCCAATTTTATTTTTATTTTTTCTTTCAATATCATGTATCATCCAAGATTCTTAATGTTATTCTTATTATAGTCAGTTGCAATTGTTACAACAATTCAAAATTTTACAGTGGTTATGATTTTGATAACACTGTAAATTTCTTTGCCTAATACGCTGCATGATATGAGAAATTGTGTAATACAATTTATCGCATATTGTATATAATATACATATATGTGTTGTGTGATAAAAATCAAATCATGTCTGATAAAAGACAAGTTAAGGATTACATAAAATCACATAATATAATACTAAAAAATTATATAAATTTGTTCATACTATGCAAATGTTCTTATTGTTAATATTATGCAATTGTTATTATTCCTCGCGTTACAAAAAAAATATATTGTTTCATTCAATTTGATCCACTTAATGCGTGATTCAGGAATTCCCAAACTCGTAATCGCTAGGTGATAAATAAACATGAATTAGGTGATGAGTAATTGAGTAGACATCGAGATAAGACGTTAAATTAAATATTTTTAGCCAATTCTAAGACAGTTTTGTAGATTTAGTAAAAATTTCTTTTATATTTACTATCATGATCTCTTAAAAAAATATTTGAGAGAGAGAAGTAATATCAACCAAAAAAAATAGATTTGATCCAAACAAGTTTGAGAAATCCTGATTACATTTATCTCTCGAATTAATATATGTATGTTTGTGTGTGCATTCATATTTATTATGTTCGAGATATTAACTGATATTGCTGTTAGGATAATGAAATAAATGATTTATATATGAGACTAGTGTATAAATGGGCTTGTTCATTTTTCACTGACACAAAAAAATAAAATACTTAAAAAACATACTTAAAATACTTAAAAAAACATACTAGTATATATGCGAATATCTTACAACATATAGAACGCAATGCAATGCACGGATCTATGATTATATAATAATATTATATTCAATAGTAAATTGCTATACTATGAAATGATGCAATTATAACAAAAGTAATTACGTGAAGAATGTAATGACGCTGTATGAAGTTATAGTGACCTTTGTAATATCAATGTTAGTTCTGCGTTAGCATAAATACATTTCTAAGTGTCAAACATAGCAATTTAAAATAATACTAATCATTTATACGCATTAATCCACATACATGTAAAATTTCATTAAAATTTAATTATTAAAGAGCCAAAATACTCCCAAAAATATTTGCAGAAGTATAATTCTTTTTTTTTATTTAAACAAAATATTTAGAAATAATATCTGATCGCAGTAATACAGTGCTAATAAAAGTTTATATTAATTATATGTAGGGAATTCACGTGCTTTATACCTTCTTGACTAGATATTATAAGTCTTGCTAAATGTATTGCTTTGTTATTCCTCAAACCACCCCATTATTTTGTCATGAATCATAAAATATTTATGAAGTTCTGAAAATGTACATTACATAATTCATATTAATATATAAAGCTTTAGGAAGCCCTAATTTGTTTAGTAAGTCAAAAAGCCATTTAAAAAAACTATTTAAAAGATGGATTATTGCGAATGTTAATAACAAAAAAATGTTGATATAAAATGTTTCATAGAAATGTATAATTGTAACAAATGATAATTTATAATGATATTTTATATCTTTTCACGAATAATTCTTTTTATATGCATAATATGAGTAAAATTTCATGCAGTGCATAACAAAATGACACTATCTAAAAAATTTAACATTAGATTCACATTTTTTAAATATTTTAAAAAATATGATTATCAAATTTTAAGAATACGGCAATCTAACGTTTAACGTTAAATTTAATAGATTTCATAAATTTAATTTAGATTTTTATATTTGTTCTTTCTATTAAAATTTATAACTCTTCCACATATATCTTCATAATTTGTTCATAATCTTCAAAACACTAATTAAGTTAATTATAAGAAACATACAATTTTTTCGATTTTTTATCAAGAAGTAACATGTAATACATGTTATTATATTTAAGAATTTTTATATCTTGTTAAACAATTAATTAACCTTAAGTACAGATTACATGTATCAATTATATTAATGTTTTAAATTTACCATTATGCTTTGTCATTAATTAAAAGTTTGTAAAGTACAAATTATGCAAAACTATTATACTTCGGTATCAAGTCAACGAAATATTTTGTGTGTGACTCATCTTATATATCATATTTTAAATTTGTGTTCGTATTAGGTAATAGAGGCTTTTATATTTTCTAAATAAGGATATTGTTATTATATAGGAAAGCAAAATTTATCACAGTTTTCCAAATTAATGATGCACTTAAATGACCTATTACTATTTTTAAAAAACAGATAAATGTCTAAGTAAAAATTAGACATTTCAGACATTGTTATTAATATGAAATTATTGTGATATGCATAACACTTTGTAAAACAATATTAAGAAGAGAATACACTGTGATATGGCAAAAATAAGATATTTCTGAACACGATAAGAATAGGTGCAAGTAAAGGAACATGTAAAATGATATGTAACTTAACGAATGCTACACATTTACACGACATTTACATGAGATCAAAGTATATATATAACATGTATAATTTGCACTATGAGAATATGATATTGGCATAAATATATTTTTGACATATTAATACTTTTAACAAATTTGGCAATGTTTTAATGCCAATGTAGAATACGGTTCTAATACTGCGCCTACCTATTGCTGCATACATTACACCTTTCATTTTTGCCTGTTTTTAAATTGATCAATCGACCTATTTTAGGAATTTTGTAATTCCTACATAATACTAGTTATAAATATTTCGTTTGTGACAGTGATATATTTTTCTATATAAATTTACAGGTACTAATTATGCACATGCACAATGGAAACATAACGCTGTTGTTAAGTATGCACCAGTTAGATAATAGCTCTAAACTGATGACGCATCATACAGTCACTGGCAGCCTGTATTCCTTGTTAACGACATAGAACTTGTGCTTCTTACCGAACAAGCCCCATATCACGGCAACATTCTCGATGATTATATTGAACGGAATAGTGGATAACGCACCGCATATACACATAAAAAATCGAGCAACACCGAAACGATATAGAGAGAACGATTTAACTACTCCGAACACATACATGTAGATATTTACCGCGCCGATAAACGCGCAAAGAAAGTCGATCAACGGCGGGCAATTAATCGGACATAATCCGGCCAAAACAATGTTAGAAGTGGAGAGAGGCATAGTCACCCACGAGTAACACGAAATACCCAGCAACAATTTCTTTCTCAATGGAATCGCTTTGGAATGCACGACAAGTAATATACCTTGCAACCATCTTTTTCTCTGCTGTACGAAGTCCCACAGAGTAAACGGTGATTTTTCCCACATTTCGCCGTCTACAAAGTTGAACGTGTACCCCTGGGAAAACGCCTTCATCGCAAAGAAACAATCTTCCGCAACGGATCCGTCCAATCCGTTATTAAACGAAACCTGTTTTTCCGCTCCCATCTGTAATACATATTCAAAAAACCTTTTACAAAAATCTTTTGCAAAAAATTTATATAAATTTTCTATGATGATATTAAATTATCTATGATGAGACAATATTAATTTTACGAGATTATCAGTAATTACCTGCGTGACAACATACGATCCTTTCATGCTAAAAAATGGCTTGTGAAACATGGTGAACTGTAATCTTAGCTTTCCCATATCGTCTGCTACTCTGAAGCTATCAGCCAGGGTCGTAATCCAGTTAACAACATCCTCATTAGCATATGTGATTAACCCTTGACCAAATTGATGTTTGCCATCCAGTACAAAGTTCAATATCCCGCGAACGGAATTTTCAGTCATCAGAGTCTCTTCATCAAGGTGGACAATCCAGTCGTGGTCAGCCAATTCGTTTACTGAGCTTTCAAGGCAGTATTGTAAAGCACGAGCCTTGAATAAAGCACCGCTACTTGTGCGATAATTCGGTGGGACAACAACTTCTCGCACCCTGCGATGAGGTGTTAAACCTATTGGCTTATCGCTCACCACTTCTATTTGGAAATTCTCGAGACCAGCCTCTATGCACTTGTCTAAGTTTCTCTTCACATTTGTCTTCACTAAATGTGGATAATCTCCACGGGTCACTATTCTTATACAGATAAATGGTGCGAGCAGGGGTGAGCCTTTCAAGATAACTTTATCAGGGAATGCATTGTATATCGTTAATCCTATGAAATTGAATAGAACTTGAGGCAATGAGAGAAACGTCACTGTGCGCAGCAGGTACAAAGTAATTGCGCCGATAATGCCATATCTTGCCCATGGATCAATCTCTTCCTTCTCGTCCGTGTTCCACCGAAGACCTCCGGATACAAATTCGAATACTAATATGACCACGAGCAGCAGGCAGCAGTGCAAAATATGTTTTGCTATACTGTTCAGCATTATTCCTGCAAATTACAATATACATTTAACAATATCGCATTTTGCAATTTTATAACACAATCTACAACCTCGCACTATTCAAAGCACAATAGTTTATTCGTACTATGTAAATATCACTTGCTATTGCCCGTACTGCCGTGGAATTTCGTTCGCGTTTCGTAATCGTGACAGTTCTCATTAACCTAAATTATGGCAGTCGTGCTCGGTGAACAAGATTAACTATTTTCAAACTTCGTAGCAAAGATTGATCCGGCCTTCAATTCTGTCGCATAACGCGCGCATATACACACGTATCGACGTATATACACAGTTAACACAACATTGCCGCATGTATGTACATGCATGCATACATACGTACATGTCACGATCGGGCTGAATTGCCAATAGAGGAGAGGCTCGTGACTCGAGCAATTACAAAATTAAAATTAGTTCACGCAACGTGACTCAGAATTCCCTCGAAGAGATAGCGAACTGATAACCCCGAAGCGTGACGAATGGAAAACGGAGCTCTCGCGAGTGATCACACGGGGACGAGCGCGGGAACTTTTTTCTGTGTGACCATGACTTAAAGCACCGATGGCAAAGTCCGAACATCGCCGCTGCTGCGTTACTGCGATCGAGCGAACGTCACAACTCCCGCGAATCTCCCGTGAAGTTAATTACCTAACGTTTACAATGAGCTTCAACGGGCAGCGGAAACGCGCGCTTGCGCGCGCGCGCGCTACGCGTCTCGCCCGAATATCGGCGATAAGCGATAACACGGTGTACCCGCATAACCTTGCCGATATCGCACTTTTGTCTCGCTGACCGCGCGGACGAGTGATTTGTAGACTATTGTTCGGGAGAACGCCCGGCGTGTCTAACGATCGTTGGTTGTAAACGAGCGTACTGCGTAGCGTAGCCTCGAGCTCGAGCCTCGAGCCGGAACTGGACGGAACCGGGCGTTAGTATTCACCGCGTTCAGCGGTTCAGGGCCCCGGACGCACGTACCTGCGGTGGTCGTAGAATTTTCAGGCGTGCTTGTGCTTGACAGTCGCGAACGCGCCGGCTCTGTCCATTGCCCGCGATGACAACGACGACGGTCGAAATGGTCGAATCGGGCGGATTCGGCGGATTCAGCGTCTCGATCGTCGAATCGGCGCGCGGACGCGTTTTTATATTTTCATAATTTAAACGCGACCGTCTGACACATGCACGCACACGCAGCCGACGCAGATCACTTATCACTACTACGCGCCAAAGAGGATTAATCCTAGCTCTTTGCTACGCGCGACGGCGAGGGTCCAACCAGGTTGAAGGTTCAACGCACCGATTTGTATTTACTATTTATTTCTTTTTTTTTTCTTTCCGTCGAGCGATCTCGAGGAGGGGCCGAGGGGCGACCGATCGACTCTTTCCAACTCTTTCGAGAGGGCTCTGTCGACAGCGAGGCAGCGACGACAGCTCGGTCCACTCGGTCGGTCTTGTCGCACCTGCCGTAGAGTTCCTAGGGAGTTGGGCGAATACCGTTACCCGATTGTGATTGGCTCCGCCATTTTCCGTTGAACATATATATACATCACGGTCTTCTACTCAGGTCTGGAAACTCGCACCATTTTATGGTGGTGGGGGTGTCTCGCTTAATGTCCCCGTTTTCGGTAGTTCGCTCCGTGTCCGCACTAATCGTGTTGATCGAAAAGTCGTCTAGAGACCCTGTAATAAGAGTCTAGCCATAAGCGATTTTGTCAAAATCCTGCGAGAGAAACGGATATACATTTTCTCTTTAACCTAGCCTCATCTGATACGCTCAAGCACATTACACGGGATAAACCAGTTCTGATATTCTGATCAACTTTGCGTGATAATGACCTGACAACTATGGTCAATCGGTGTGCGGTGCCAAAGTGCAAGAAAAACTCGAAGAGTTTGAACCTCAAGCGTTCACTCTTTAAAGTGCCGGTGGACGAGACATTGCGCGATAAGTGGAGAGCTGCGATCCCGGGATTAAAGGCAACGCAATTTGTGTGCGATAGACATTTCGATGCCGGTTGTATTGTGAGGAAGTACGTGAGACACGATGCAAATGGACAGCTCCTCGCTGATGTAAGTAAAATTCTAACATACTCTGTATTTTCGGAGCTGATGAGCAGTCGGGATTTGCGAATACTAATTACATACGTGTTCTGATGCAGATTGCCTATCAAAAACCTCGCTTAACTTCCGATGCAGTCCCGACAATATTCCTCGCGGAAGGTATTCTTTTATTCACCGATTTCATCTAAATATATAGGTTTCAATTTTCCGCTTGAATTAATGCTCCAATTATTGTTGTAGGTGAATTTGACAGCCTTCGGCAAAATGAAAAAGAAAATGAGGCGCCGATGGACCTGGATTCATCACAGCAGGAACAGGAAGTTGCAACTACTAGTTGCGAGATGATAGCGCATGACCCATTGCAACAAGCTTCAAGTATACAAGATGTCGAAGCTAGTGAGATGATCCTCGATGAAACGCTCTCCAATGTCAAGAAGTCGTCGCCGGCATCAACTGTCCGTAAACTACGAGTTTCGACTGCTTCCAGTGAGTTATTTGAAAAAGTTGTTATTCGTCCGTTTTTTCAATATTTTTCAATGTATTCTATTTTTACGGAGTCTTATTGCATACAGATATCAGCGATGAAAAAGGTGTTATTACTTTGCCGCCAACATGGAGCATCAGTCAAGCACCTGTGAACCTCGGAATAAAAATTATAGTCTGTCAAATGAAGACGATGATGGAAAACGACAAAAACAACTTGGCAGTTCAGAAGTATATTGTCATCGCTGATTGGAGCGGTTGCATGCAGTATTACGTTCACGGGAAAGAAGTACAGACTAACGAAGCACCGTTGCCGAACATCCTGAACGACGTATCCCAGCTACCAACCATTCTAGCCAAATTTGAAAGAATGCGCGTATGCACTGGCCTCGGACCTGTAAATACTACGTTCGTAAAAGCCGCGGAAGCATTTACAGATTATACTCATTCGTGGCACCACAACGACTGCAGCCTAATAGTAAAAAGAAACAAATGTGAGAGCTGCAAGACATTCAAACACCTTCTACGGAAGCGGGAACATCGAGCCTCAAAGAACGTAAAGTCCAAACGTATTTCACGACTTGTTGATGATCGAATTAAATTGAAAGTATTAAAGAAAAAGCTGCAGACACAAAAACGTTTCAACAACCGCGCAAAGTTGCGAATGAAAGTGTTAACGAATGCGTTGAACGAAGCGCAAGTACAAGTTGCAGCTATGAAAATGGAATCAATCGAGGAAAAGTGCCTAAAGTTTAACATTCCAGATAAACAAAGAATCGCGATTAAAGAAATTTTTGTTGCCGCCAAAGCGACAAAAACAGCTCGACGATACTCCGAAGATTGGCTTATGCAATGCATGCTAATGAATATCCGCTCGCCGTCGTATTATCAGTTTTTACGGAACAACGATATTATTCCTCTTCCATGCACACGAACCATTCGAAAATACTATTCGATCATCGATACGAAATGCGGTTTCGACGCGAATTTCTCAAAGTTGATTAGTAAGCATCTCTCTGCAAAAAATCCAATGCAACGCCACGGCGTGTTGGCCCTCGATGAAATAAATCTTCGCAAATCGATAACGGTTTGCTAAAAAAATCTGACTTACTCGGACCTTACCGATTTCGGAGATGATGGACCAAAATCGCAAGATATCAACGAACAGGCGAATCACGGTTTAACAATCATGTTCCAACCGTTAGCTGATAATTATTCCCAACCAATTGCCGTGTTTGCCGCGAAAAACTCAGTTAACGGTGAGGAGCTTGCGAAAATCGTGGTCAAAGCGATAACATACATAGAAAATTGCGGAGCCAAAATTCATGGCATTATTTCGGATGGGGCCTCGACTAATAAAAGAATGCAGTCGCTGCTGGGTGTTGAAAGTACGTTGGATTACACAAAAACGTGGTTCACTCATCCAAACGACGACGATCGACGAGTTTTTGTGTTTTCGGATGTGCCACACGTGATTAAGTGTATTCGGAATCGACTGTACGGGAAGGGCCGTTTGAAGGTTGGTACCACAATAACAAATCATTACGACAGAGTTTTTCTACTTTTTGTTTTGAACCTTGGTCATAATGAATACTTTCATACATTTATTACAGTTGAGTGGCGAAAATAATTATATTGCCTGGAAGTACTTCGTACAGTTGTTTAACTTGGATAGCCAGCAGTTAGGGCATGCTCGAGCCTGTCCCAAACTCTCAATGCGACATATACAACTCGATAACACAGCGAAGATGCGAGTCCGCCTTGCTACACAAGTATAAATTCATTCGAATCTCAAATTTTTTAATTTGATTCGTTACGTCGAAGAGTGTTTCGCGAAGCATGCCAAATCGTCCGAAGTCTTCGATCTAACAATCGAGGAGGTTCTCTCTAATTATAATTTTACATTCCCGTGTAAAGATCATGCCTCGGAGATTCTCTCTTATGCACTCTGTTATTATATAAGGTTGAGGATGCGCCAATTTACGTACCAGGAAAATCAAAAACTGAAAAAGAAATTTGTACCTCAAAGGAAATTGTCGAAATTGTCCAATCAATAAAAAAAGTTGATAATTAAAACCATGTCACCTGCGTGTCATTCAAACCATGTCACAATAAGCGATTTTGTCAAAATCCTGCGAGAGAGAAGGATATACATTATCTCAATTATATCGCTGTAATATCGCTATTATTCGCTATCTACCTATTGCTGCAATACTTATAACACTTTTACAGCTGCCAAATGTGCTACGTTAAAGAGAAAATGTATATCCGTTTCTCTCGCAGGATTTTGACAAAATCGCTTATTGCCAGACTCTTATTACAGGGTCTCTAGACGACTTTTCGATCGACACGATTAGTGCGGACACGGAGCGAACTACCGAAAACGGGGACGTTAAGCGAGACACCCCCACCACTGGAGTTTCCAGACCTGAGTAGAAGACCGTGATATACATATATGTATGTCACTTACACATTAGGATGCAGTCCCATGCACAGCGAAAAATCGGAAACGACAAAAGGGGAATGGACGCGCGTGCATATTTGCGTACCTTTCCGTTTCTATTTTTCGATTTCTAGCGTCTCATGGAGCAGCTTTTTCAACAAGGAATGATACTCTAACCTCTTTCTTTAACCAATTTTTCTTCATAGAACCGAAAAATTAGTAATTTCGAGTGTAGTTGTTATACAAATGTTTAATAATATTTATTTTCTTTATATAAATAATACATTTTATTACTTTTTACCTTTAAATAGCATTTCCGATTTTAACAAGTTCTGATTTTTCTTCAATTTTCCTATTTTTTAGCTTGCATGGGACGCCTGAAGTTGAAAAAAGTAACGGAATAAGCAGACGACGCGCTGTGCAGCTGCGCATGCTCTATTTCCATTTTGCGTACCTTTCCGTTTCTATTTTTCGATTTCTAGCGTCCCATGGAGCAGCTTTTTCAACAAGGAATGATACTCTAACCTCTTTCTTTAACCAATTTTTCTTCATAGAACCGAAAAATTAGTAATTTCGAGTGTAGTTGTTATACAAATGTTTAATAATATTTATTTTTTTTATATAAATAATACATTTTATTACTTTTTACCTTTAAATAGCATTTCCGATTTTAACAAGTTCTGATTTTTCTTCAATTTTCCTATTTTTTAGCTTGCATGGGACGCCTGAAGTTGAAAAAAAATAACGGAATAAGCAGACGACGCGCTGTGCAGCTGCGCATGCTCTATTTCCATTTTGCGGTTCCCTTTTTGTCGTTTCCGATTTTTCGCTGTGCATGGGACTGCACCCTAAAGTCAAACGCCTTTTTTATCTTAAATTGCATTAACATTTTTACTTCATGGTTACGATAACGGATAAAGGATTAAAATTTGCCATCCTTTACCGGATGTGTATACCGGAAGTTTTAACGGAAAATGGCGGAGCCAATCACATTCGCCCAACTCCCTTATAGGAACCCTCAAGCCCCAGACACAATTGGTGCATTCAGCGGAACACAACTGTTGAGTTCGTCTTATCAACACTCTACGTTGATTTGTTGGTTCTAAAAGTAGGAACCAATCACGTTTGATTGCTACTGAGCAGCTCTGTCCGCTGAATGCAGGCATTGTGTCTAGGGCTTAATCTGCCGTAGTCGATCGACACGCCGTCTATCGGCCCACGAACCACCACGAACACGAAGACGAACGGCACGAACAACTGCCACGAAGGCAAAGGGAGCATTCGTGGGTGACGTGGGTCGTGGGTCTATTATTTCCACGAAGTAAGAGAGAAGGAGATCGAACTTCATAGCGCGCGAGTAGCAAAAGTGGTCCCGATTCGTGGCACCTAATTGGGAGGGAGTCCGCTGAAAGGAATGGATTCTTATCGATGGGCGCCATTTTCAACCTATAGTGCATGCAGCATATACTGTAGGATTTTCAGCACTCGTGAACGCACCCCAACCTTACCCGGCCAGCCCGGTCTCTTACTCCGTGCTGTATGTACATACACGTTGCGTCACTGGTCGCTGTACTCCGATTTGCAATTATAAAGCCAAATAAACTGAGAAAACATTAAAAAGAAATCCCTTTTATTGCATGCATCGTGTTCTATAACGTGATCCGACAGCAGGAGACGGCAAAATATCCACGTCAAAAGCAACAACAGTCACCAACAGTCACCAACGGACTCTATTATACATTCACACATTCACCAACAGTCACCAACAGTCACCAACGGACTCTATTTCACGCACGAAGCACGCGATTTCACAATGCAAATGCACGTAAACAAACTGAACACGAAGTAAGAGACCGGGCTGGCCGGGTAAGGTTGGGGTGCGTTCACGAGTGCTGAAAATCCTACAGTATATGCTGCATGCACTATAGGTTGAAAATGGCGCCCATCGATAAGAATCCATTCCTTTCAGCGGACTCCCTCCCAATTGGGTGCCACGAATCGGGACCACTTTTGTTTCACGGAGTTCGATCTCCTTCTCTCTTACTTCGTGATTATTTCTTCCTTTTCTTCCTTTAGTTTATGGTAGCCAATGCTAGCTTCTAGTCGCACGTGTGCGATGCAACTTTTAATTGGAATGTTTAACATTTTAAGATAAAGCAGTCTGAATTATATTAAATCGTTCACATCTTTAACTGCAATCCAATAAACATGGGAAAGTTGGACGTAAAGATATTGCGGTATTTGAACACTGAACACTTTCGTGTTTTGACGGCAGTATGCATTTTTTAACCTATATTTGTTTGTAAATTACAAGATCCTTAATAAGTTTTTATGGGATCTGTATATGCCATTACTTCTCTTTTTTCTAATTATAATAGGTCTACATCATTTCTTATATTTCAGATTGAAATGGGTATGAAAAATCATGAACTTGTACCTGCCATACTTGCCGCACGCATAGCTAATCTGCGTTATGGCGGAGTTCATAAATTGCTGAGAGAAATGTGCAAGCATAGATTGCTTAGTTACGAACGAGGCAAGCGATGTAAGGCATTAAAATCTACATGTGACCATAGATTCTATTAAGGATACATGTAAAACGTGTTATCTAATAATAAATAAAAAATTTTTAGATGACGGTTATCGTTTGACGAACACGGGTTATGATTATTTAGCCTTAAAGGTCTTAACACAAAGAGGAACAATATGTTCCTTTGGTAATCAGATCGGCGTTGGCAAAGAATCTAATATTTATGTTGTTGCTAATGAGGACGAGACATCGCTTTGTCTAAAGTTACACAGACTGGGTAGAACATGCTTTCGAAACATCAAAGGAAAAAGAGATTATCATCAGCACAGACATTCCGCATCTTGGTTGTACTTGTCAAGAATCGCTGCAACCAGAGAATTTGCATATATGAAAGCACTATTGGATAGAGGTTTCCCTGTACCAAAACCAATTGACTTTAACAGGCATTGCATTGTTATGGAGCTGGTTGAAGGTGGACCTCTGTATGTTTATCAATGATATTTCTATTACTAACTGAATACCACTTGATTATATACATATAATGCTTTAATTGTATTATCTTATTTAGGTGTAATGTAAATGAAGCAAACAATGTGGAAACATTGTACGACGAGCTCATGGATTTGATTGTTAGACTGGCGAATCATGGTGTTATACATGGAGATTTTAATGAATTTAACATAATGATCAAAGATGATGGCAAGCCTGTTATCATTGATTTTCCGCAGATGGTTTCTACAGAGCACGAAAACGCAGAAGCCTACTTCCAAAGAGATGTGAACTGTATCCGTGAGTTCTTTAAGAGACGGTTTGGATATGAGAGCGAACTATATCCAACTTTTCAAGATATATCGTAAGTAGTGAGAGAATATGTCTATTCTCTTATTATTATTATTATTATTGTATCTTAATTATATTTTTTACCGATCTAACAAGTTAATATTTTATCTGTTTTAGACGTGAGGACAGCATAGATGCGGAAGTTAAAGCCAGTGGCTTTGCAAGGCAAATAGAAAAAGAATTTGATATTTTCTTAACAGAAATTGATTTTGAATATAAAGAAGAAAAAGACAATGAAGATATTGAGACTAATGAGGGGAATGAGGATGAAATGTATGAAGATTGCGTTGATAATGTCAAAGATTTGGAATATCAATTAAATGATTTACAATTTCAAGATCAAATTGCAAAAGA